>ML817452.1:0-10447 GCA_009831015.1 Picea engelmannii | reverse complement strand
CACCCAAGTTGGGAGGGGGGGGGGGACAAGTGGGCCCAAGGTAGTTCCCAACATGACAAGTGTCAAGTTGGGAACATGCATACATATAGTTGGGAAATAGTGTATTCTCCCATCATCATTCACTCATTATTCCCATCATTCTCTCCTACCGTTCGTACCTTGCAACCATACTTGTACTTGGAAAGATTTGGAGTCATTTTCAACTAGAGAACCTAGGTAAATTGGGTTGAAGAGGTGGGTTTTCAGGCCCGTGTACATGTAAGTGGATTGTTAGGCCCATGGGAATTCTCTCAAAGTGAAAGAATTGTTAGGATTTGTTCCCTAGGTGCGAAATTGCATCTAACGGGCTCTAAGACTTCATGTCTAACCTGTTGTTGAAGCTTTGAAAAGGAAGCGGGGCAACTGAAGGAATGTTGTGCAGAGAAAGGGAACACTTCCTGGGGTGGGACATGCATGTGGGGAATGGGAGGTTGTAGGTTGTCTACTAGAGTTGGGACCTTATTCTGAGCATTTTTGTTGTTGATAGACCTTAGCTTGGCTTAGGTTTCCTTTTCCCTAGTGGAGTTTTAGCCCTAGCTCAGGGGTGACCTGGCTCAAAGTCCATGGCTGGGAGGAAAGTATGAGGTTTGCACGTAGTTGGTGGTTTATTCAAAAGATATGTGTCTCTTATGTGTTTATTATAAATGTTGTGCTATTATTTATGTATTTCATGTTATGGGTTTTTCCTGTATATGTTGCATGTATATATTTGTTGTTAGTTTGCATAAATTTGTTTTTATACCGAGCATTATCAGTAAATTAAATGGTATCAGAGTTGAAATCCTAAGGTGGCATGACCAAGTTGGGGATGGGGATGTTACTATTAGAAATAATAGGTGTGCTCGTTTAACCATAGACAATATAGCAATATTGTCACCCAACCATAGGCCGAAGCCACCCTTGAGCACCTTAACCTTGACAGAGAATAATTCTGGAAGAAAACCCTAGGCCTAATAACCAATCAAGGTAGTGTATCACTCTCCAAAGTTAGCATACCAAGCATAAATTCCCAACCATAAACAAGAGAGATTCCAAGACTAAAACCAAAAATACAAGTTGCAATAGCTATAGCTGCAACTACTCTCCAGATATGCGCACAACTAAATTTCTGCAGTTGCGAGCTATGTGTGTCCAAATGAGCTCTGGTATCCTGTATTTATACTGCTCCTCCTTAGTTGTCTAGGCCGACTTCTCATTATGGAGGCTAAAAACTCAATATTAAATATTTCCTTTAGCCGACTTGTCTTCTAGGGTTATGTCCAATGCTTCAGGGTTTCTTCTTGCTTCTCGGAATATTCTACTCTTTTTAGGGTTACACGTGGAGGTTAATACCTCTCGTAGCTACCATAATATCAACACTCCCTCCTAGCTAGGGAGGTATTGAAGGCAATGGTCTTGAACACAAACATACCATTCAACGGGTAACATCATTATAGGCATATAAGCTATCTCATGATTATATCACGAGCACCATCATCACTATCAATATCATTTGATAACATCAATTGCATCATCTCTCGAAGCCATACTCCATCTGAGTAATCAGGCATGACGTTGAATAAGTCACTCACTCCACAGAGTGATACAAGAACCATTCTTATAATCCATACACATGTCCTAGAAGAATAACTATTCCAACAGATGTTGGAAGCCACACCATGGGCTACAAGGACTATTCTTCTAATCCAGACATATGTCCTAGAAGAATAAATGTCCTAGACCATTTTTCGTCTAGAGAATGTTTGTCCATCAACACATTAACTATCCATCTAGCTAAATATCATTTTCAACATTACAGATAGTCTACATGGCAATCAAAACAATGTCATTCAATAGAACACAAATGTGTCTATCCATGATAATGCACAACTACTATCCAGTGGTACACAACCACACCAAGTAGCACACGACTACTTAATCAGTGACACATAGTCATAACCAATGGAACACATCCACGACAATAGCATACATCTATTGTCCAGAGACATACAATCTCCATAACAATCATCTGATATCAACCTGCATAAAACAATATCATGATATAAACTGAGTCATCTGGGCCATTCTTCCACTCACATTTGTGAGATTTGGAAGAGCATTTGCCCTTAGAATGTAAAACATTGGCCATGGGTTATCTAGACAATTCTTCTAAGGCATAGAAGAATACCTATCCCTGATTTCTGAGCCTGGACCATTCCTCTAACACTAGTCATAGTGTAACCTGGAGAGAATGATTCTGCCCGAGGGAATACTTGTCCCTGATTGTTGAACCTGGACCATTCACCTAACTGGGCCATTCCTCTGGAACTAATCATAGTGCATCCTGAATAGAATGAGTATGCCCTAGGTAATGACCATCTGAACCATTTTCTAATGGAAATGATTGTCCTACACCAACCTCCAAAACAAACCATTCTTTGAAACTGCTCACAACTATGAACTTCGAAAGAATGACTGCTTGACAAGGCAAACCATTCTACATGACCACTACTCAGAGTGACTTCCAAGAAGAATGACTATCCTAAACCATTCCCCCACACTGGCCATAAGGGGAATCGTTGTCTATGGTACATCAACAATCTATCAAACCATTTTCATTACAAAAATGACTGTCTGGACCATTTTCCGAACTGGAAAATGCCTGTCCGTCAGAAATCTCAAACCACTTTCCGAACTGGAAAGGAACTGCTCATCCTGAACCATTTTTCAAACTGAAAAATGACTATCCATAAATCAATAACACATCATTGCTCCCTCCCAACCTGGGAGTAATCTCTTCCTTTTTCAATAAGTAAGTCGTCTCCACGAGCCCTAGCTTGTTTCTTAAGTATGCAAACTTTTTCATCTTGGATAGAGGCTTTACCAAAATATCTGCTATCTGCTCATCTGTGGAGATATATTGAAGAACCAATTCTCTTTTCTAGACTTCATCACAGAGAATGTAATGCCTGATCTCAATGTACTTCGGTCTATCATGGAACACTTGTTTTCTCTGAAGGCTTTATATAGCTCTGATCATTACAATATATCATGGTCGAATTCAACACTTATGTTTCCTGCTAACTCATGACATCGTGGCAAGGCTCAAAATGAAACATATCCAAGTATCACTTCTTCTGTCATCATGAGAGTTTGCCATGGATTAGCAATCCATCATCCCAAACTTCTGAGTAACTATTCTGATACACTGTCTCTGTCATAGAAAGTTTACACCATGCTTCTATTGTATATGAGATACTTTGCATCAAGTTGTTTGAATCCATACAAGGTCTTCTTAAATCTGCATACATGGGTCTCTTTCTGGTATAAGCTTCTTTCTCACTTGCTTTATTAGGAAGAACAATCTTTTACATGTAAATTCCAATCCATAGATACTACGAGAGGTATATATAGAACAAGTTGTTGTCAGAGTCTTCTCCCTCCTTCTGGAAGAACCTCTGAATCTTGCAATGATTCCATTCATAAGTATTTTTCACGGTGTTCTTTATCATAACTTCCATTTCTTCTGCTCGATTGCTTCTTAGTAAGTTCAAACAAAACTAGTAGTCTTTGTGATTCTCGGTACAATAACTGGTTGTTCTAGCTTTTTCTTTCTTTCTTGGAATCTTAATGTTCTTCCTCATGTTTCTCTTTAGCTCTTAGGTCCATGGAGTCTTCCATAGATTCCATGCCCCGAAGGTTCCAAATTCTTCCTTTCATCATAAAATCATGGATGTAGATGGACAACCAAAGATACTTTAAGGCTTATTTTCGAAGAAGACGTCTTCCAAAGTCAAACTGAACACGTGTTGCTTTTCATGGCTGCTACTTTCAATGGGAATGTGGATAGATACTTCATAATCCTCAATGGATCATATTATTTAGGATTAGCTCCCTCCTAATCCTTTCTTCATGCATGCATGAATGCCCTTCTTTTGGAATTATGTAATCATCTCCCTCCATCTAAGATAGTCCACGCTTTCGTCTGCATTCTTATTTCCTTTTGCAAGGTGTCACAAGTCTTTTTTTTTTTTTCTAATTTCCTCTGTTTTGACTTCTTCTGGGTCTCTTTAGTTTTGATTATGATCTCGACTTATCTGGCAGTTGTTACTTATATAATAGCTTCCATAGGAATTGTTACCAAAGATTATCAACATACTTCATCTTTTCATGTGTATTGCTTGACTTGTAGTCATCGTAATAACAATCCTTATCCTTTTATTCTTCCATAGGTATTGTTTCCCTTGAACATATTTTCTACTAAGAAATAGATATACATGATATGTATAGGAACCATGTAAACATGATATATACAAGAGCTTTGAAGAGCTTTGAAGAATATTGTTACCTTGACTTAGATGAACACGTCTATTTTATCCTGCTTGACTTTCTTTGAGGGTTCCCTTTCTTCTACAACTGTTGCTTTGTCTATTTCCTTCCTTTTCTTTAACTCAGGACAGTGGTTCATGCAGTGACCATGTTTTCGACAGTTCAAGCATTGTGTCTTTGACATGTCCTTTTCTTGATTTGGTTTCTTCCTTGAGCCAAACTTCTTCTTATTCCTGAAATTCTTGAACTTTGTTGTGAAAGCTTGATCATTGTATTTCTTTTGGGATTTCTCTTTTGCATTAATCCTTGATTCTTCTTATGCACAACAAGTCCAAAGTTCTTCAAATGTGGGATACTCCTTTCTTGTGTTCATGCTTGCGACAAATGCATCCCATGTCTTGGGAAGACCATTGAGTACTATATTTACCAGTTCCTTCTCTGAAATAATTTCTTCAATAGCTTGTAGTTGATCTCTTAACTGAGATATTCTCACAAGGTATGATGTTATGTTGTCATCATTATTCATTTTTATGTCACGAAGCTCATTCTTCAGACTCATTACTTGTCCAATGTTTCTGACTGAGAAGAGGTTAGTTAGGGCATCATACATCTTCTTAGATGAGTCAAGATGAGAGATGTAGGGTATCAAGTGGTATTTTACAGAGTCCACTATGATACTCATGGCTTTGATGTCATTGTCTTTGAACTTCTCCATAACTGCAACGTTATGAGGTTCCTTCTCTTTTCCTTCTTCAAACTGTGGTTCCATGATCTTTTCTTTCACGATATCCAACACTTTATTCTTGGCAAGGATGAGATCAATGCTTGTCTTCCATGCTATGAAGTTAGAAACCCCTTCTAACTTGTTTTCTGACTTCATAGAGTAGGTCACGACTGCTTTGACTTTGACCAAAAACTCAAACTTGACGTCTTAGCTTACTGAGAGTACTAGGAGGTGCGTTAGGTTAGGGCACACTAGGCTATCCATAAATTAGGTCAATCTCTTCACTTAAGGTGCCTCAACAAGAGGGTTAGAATTTCATTGCTGCAACAAAAACTTTGACTGCAATTGCAACTGCAACTAAGCAAATCCTCCGAATCTATCTTCCAGTGGTTAAACTGTCCGAAGATAGTGTGGGCCCATAACTTGTTAGAAATAATAGGTGTGCGCATTTAACCATAGACAATATAACAATATTGTCACTCAACCATAGGTCGAAGCCACCCTCGAGCACCTTAACCTTGACAGAGAATAATTCCAAAGCAAACCCTAGGTCTAATAACCAATCAATGTAGTGTATCACTCTCCAGAGTTAGCATACCAAGCATAAAGTCCAAACCATAACCAAGAGAGAGTCCAAGACTGAAACCAAAAATACAAGTTGCAGTAGCTGCAGCTGCAACCACTCTCTAGATATGCGCACAACTAAATTTTTGCAGTTGCGAGCTGTGTGTGTCCAAATGAGCTATGGCATCCTGTATTTATACTACTCCTCCTTAGTTGTCTGGGCCGACTTCTCATTCTAGAGGCTAAAAACTCAATATTAAATATTTCCTTTAGCCGACTTGTCTTCTAGGGTTATGTCCAATGCTTTAGGGTTTCTTCTTGCTTCCCAGAATATTCTACTCTTGTTAGGGTTACATGTGGAGGTTAATACCTCCTGCAACTACCATAATATCAACAGTTACAAGAGACGATAGCTTCTCAAGACATCTCTTCTCATGTATAAATATATGATTTGGTAATGAGAAAGTTTGAGGTGGGTGTGCATTATTGTTAAATACATTTGCTCCATTATTGTTGGTGTAATTATTCAATAAACATTTAGGAGAGTTTTTGTTCGTAAAAACAATTCCAAGACCCATGATTTTTAGGTGTATTTGACTTTTTTTTAAGATGGGTAGAGTAGTAAAGCATGTTAAAAGGGTACTATGGAGCACTATGAGTGAAGGATTGGGAGAGAAAGGCTAAGCAAGCGAGCATGCTCACAACACAAGCATACCCGCTTTACTGCTAATCAACCATTATGTTAGGAGGAGGCACCATTGCATTATAACTACCCATATTGGCATAAAGATCATGGTATATTATAACATATATTTTATCACATACGAGAAACTTAGACCTTGATTCTTTTTTGAAACCTTAGATCTAATCACATTGAAGACATTTCATCAAGGGAATGTACCTCTCAAAATCAATCATCACTTGAAACTTCTCGACCAACACTCCCATTTCACAAAACAACAATCCACTTTTCCTCCTTTTGACTCCCCCAGTGAACACTGACCTTTGTCCTTCGAGTCCTAACCAACGACCAATGGACCGACCCACCTTTAAACTGACGTGGGGATAAGATGTGGAGCATAAGTGGACTCCCAAGGTTATGAAGACATCAAAGTGCGCTTCATTCACACCCATAATTGGATCTTGTTATATCAATGGTCCACTGGGTTTATTGTGCATGGAATGAAGTGAGCTTGGCAGTTTAAGAAATGAGAAACATAGAAAGGGTTTTGCAATCACTTAGTCATGCATGGACGAATTGTACAAAGGCATGTAAAAATTGTTCAAGAAAAAGGTCAACACAATCTAATTTGTTAGAAAATACCCTCATCGTGTTGTAGATCAATCTGCTAGAGTACCACTCTTCCCTCTCCCAATGTTGATGCATACTCCTCGTTTAAGTGGCTTAACCTAGATCCACTATGTTTCACATTTATTTTGGCTTATGTTTTTTTCTCAGACTCCACCTTTACATTTATGAGCACATGCAATGGCTTATGTATCTAAATCATTACAATTGTTTGGCAAGTTATAAAACATAGTTGGACAATTTAATTCCACAAGTATGAAATGGGGAATGTTGTTATACAAGGTTAGTACCCACACATCCTATGCCATCAATGTGAAGTGCCCATTCCAATGTCATGCATTCCTAGATCACATAGTTGATCCAAAAGGCTTTGGCAATACATGCATGGCATGCACTACGTGAAATCTTTTTTTGGCATAATTTAATGGGTCAAAGTTCCAAGGCATTGTTCCTCCATGTCTTAGAGGTTCAAGGGTCTTTAAATTGACACAAAACCTTGAAAAATCCTTTAATAACCTGGAGCTATGCTTTCTTGGATTATTTGTTTCATTCGATTTTGAGGAAAATGGTGTTTCCCAAATCGTTTTAAATAACGCTTATACTGCATTGTTTATTGCTCTGAAAGAAGTGAGTGCGTTCTACAACCTAGTATTCGCTCTGAAAGAAGTGAGTGCATTCTACAACGTAGTATTCAAGAGATTGTAACGTCTATCTTGTCCATAACATCGACCTTAGCATACGTCTACCCAATATAGTATTTTATAAAAAACCAAATTTAAAGTAATAATAAATTTAATGTTCACCATGGATTCTTCCTATAGCTTAGTTGGTCATCCAAGCCTCCTCTGGTCCTTAGTCTATGGGAGGTTAAAAGTTCAAACCCACTAGCAACGACCACAGGTAGCTTGAGTGCCACCAAGGGGTGCATGGTCTAATTTTAGGCTAGTTGCGATGGGTCTCAGGTTGGGTGAAGAGTACAAAAGTAATGCCCCCATCCCCCAAGTGGTAGCAGTCAAGTTTTTTATCACTGCTTAGGGGTCTAGACCAAAGCGATTGTAGAGGTTAATACCTTACCAAGATTAACGTCCACTAAATAGTAATAATTCCCTAATCTTTATATATACAAAAACAACATATACAAATCAAAGCATATCAATGATTGAAAGAAGAGGAATACGAGGCGATTTTTGCCAAGAGGGATATCTGGTAGGGAATGCTATTTGACACCTTTCATTTATGTATTTTATCAATCCACAATATCAACAGTGCGATACATGATACTACACATACACATACTATTTGACACCTTTCATTTATGTGTTTTATCAACCCACAATATCAACAATGCCATGCGTGTTATATATATATATATATAAGGGGTAGGGAACAACCCATAATATCAATAGTGCGATGCATGTTTTATCAACCCATTTAGAAATTTGCATCTCAATTTTGTTTTAATCCCTCTTAATACTTAATAAATTTGAAATTAAAATAAATTTATTATGATAAATCCATTTATGATTAAATTCTCTTACAATGTATTCACTTTCCATGTGGATGCTCTTCAAAATTCCTTTCTTCTTTAAAACATGCATTAAAAACATACTAGTTTCTTTTAAAGAGCTAGAAAAATCAATAACTTGTTGGAGTCACTTGAATAAGATCCAAATCTAACTTGCTACCACTATAACCCTTGAACCTTCACATATAGTGGAAAACCTATCTACCAATCATTCAATATATTACCCCTCTACTTCAAAGTATACCAATTTAATTATCTAAAAACTCTCACCATAACGTATGCGGTTAGGATATGCTACTTTAATTATATACAAATGACGCATGCGCTGATGATATGCTACTTTAATTATATACAAACAAATGACAATTTAGAAAAACTATGAGCCTCTTGTTGGCACCATGCCTCGTGGACAAACATAACCTCTTTTCCCGTGGGCGCTTTGCCATGTAGATCTTCAAAACCCACTATATATTTAAACCCAGCGGACTGACCAGCCTTATAGTCCTTTTTCAGCGGGCATCCTTCCGAGGCAGTCTGCTTACCCTATCAGAGCGATAATGGCGTCCATTGTTAGCAGAGCAGCAGGAGCATGGATACGCCCGGTACGAATGCACCACCGATGGCGGGCACTGAGGCCAGTTACTTGCATTGTTCTCCAGGTTCGATCTCTTAACCTCTCCCTTAAATAATTGCAATCGTCATCGCAGAGGCAGTAATCGCTTACCTCGCTGTCTAAACCTAACAGATAATCGATGCAATATTATTCCAGAATTTGCAGAGAGTGTCAGGAAACTTCCCGGCGGAACATTGTTGCATTTCAACAGCTGCCGTGCAATTTCCTTGCGTTCCGGTTTGTTCCATTGTAGCTGCCACTTCTGCCCGGTACACCACAGCTTCGACTTTGTGTCATAGCACCGATAATGACGACTGTGTTGTTTCGGCCGACTGGCTTCATCAAAATCTCAGGCAACCCGATGTCAAGGTGCGTAAATTCGCCCCCTCTCAAGAAGAAGAAAGAAGAAGAAAAAATAGCCTAATTGTTGTCTAATAAGAGATTCAAAACTTCAACTCTGCCTTTTGATTAAATCCGACTTAACACATCCGACGTTGTCCTTTTTACGCAATCCGACCTAACACTTTTGCGTTCAAGTTTGTTCAACAGAACAAGGAAATCTGCCATGAGATGAGCACCTGAGATTTCTTTCTTTCTTTCTTTATGTTTCTCAGTTAGGTTTTATCTAGTTCAGGTCTTAAAGGCACGCATAGAATATCATTCATCTTAAAAGTTATCAGTTTTGAATACAAATTATAGGTTAACTTACTCAATAGGGGCCATCAAACTACAAGCGACCTTCATGCTGAATTGGTTTATCTGGATGCTGTTTAAAACTTGCATATGCTGAAAAAAATAATTTCTTAGGGTTAGGTTCTAGGTTGCACGAAACAGGGAAACGTTTCCAAGTTTCCGAAACCAGGACGGTACGAAACAGGCCCTCCAAAAATGGAAACGTCCGGGGAAACGCCGTAAAAAAATATATTTGACTGTTTGAGGGCCCATGGCCCCCCATATGGGCCGGTATGGTTAGGAAATGTCGCCGGCCGTACCGTACGATGTTTTTAAATCAAAAAATGCCATACGGTACGGCCGACGGCATTTCTTGGTTGTACCGTACTGGTTTCGGGCAGGAAACCGAGGGGGGGCGTTTCCTGCAACATAGGTTAGGTAGATGGGACGGGTAGATGCTCTTGTATGAAGGTTCATGGAGGTCTCGGCATCAAATTCTATAGAGTCCTTTGGGATTACTAGCCAGTGTTTCGGCTAGTGATTACTACTGTCCTCCATTTGGAAAACCGGGAAGAGGGGGAATATCCACAAGGTACCAGTCTCACCAGTCCCCTTACCTGGAACGGTTGATACATTGGCTAGTGAGGGACTGTATTTCTCCAGAAAAAGGTTGAACTCGATGAATCCCTGAAC
>ML817451.1:84030-94893 GCA_009831015.1 Picea engelmannii | reverse complement strand
CCACGTGTCCCGACTGGATCAGATGACCACAATCATTTCGTGACTTTGGCCCTAAAGGATGAGCCCATGCACTAAACCTCGTGAAACCCCATGGCTCTGGCTTACCCGATGACCGTTGATCTGCTCCATCGATGGATCCTCACCGCTGAAAACAAAAATGCCCACTCGCTTGATTTTAAGCCCGAAATGGACTTCTTCCATGTGTTGCGCTTGACACTCACAAATGTGACCTTTGAATAAAATGCATTTGATGGGATTTTATAACCCATCTCTTTGCCTTTTACACCAAGGGCCCAAAATTGGAGAAAAACACCCCCCTTGCAAGAATTGGTGCTAACATTAGGCTCCATGGGGGATATATTCGTCCCTGCGATGATCTAAGAACTCCTTCTGCAGTTCCAATTTCTTTCTGTTGGGCTATGGAGTCGAGCTCAAAACACCCTGCTTAAAAATACATGCCGATAAGTGAAAAATAAAATATAAACACACATGCTCCAAGGAGCTTATTTATGTACGGTCCAAAACTAATAAATTCCTTTACATGGGGCTAGGTGAAAGCAAACTTCCACCATAGCCAATCAAACAACTTCATGAATAGAAGCTCCTTCCTTCTGTCGATGATCAAAAACATATGGTGTAACTGTGACAGCAGAACAATTATGCTCTTCAACTCCTCCTTACAGGATAAAGTTGAGATGAAATAGGGCGGCTCCAAATTGTGAAGGAAATGCAACTCCATGCATTCCTTCACAGGCTCATAGGACTAGTGGCAAACTCTAGAAAATGGGTGATAGGCATCCTCCTTTGCTACACAGTTTTTCACGTGTGGCTGAATATCTCTGGTAAGAACAGGTGGGTGGATAGTTGACGTAGGCTGACTGATCTCAGGCGGTGGCTACTCGCTGACTAGCTCTGCACATTCTGTAAATTGCATCTTCGGCTCCTCCTCCTCTTCTCCATGGCTCTCCCAAGGATCAGATTCATAATCATCATAAATAGGGACCATGGGAAAGCTCTGGTTGTTGTCATGTCGGTCAGTGTCTTCATAGTGATCAAATGTAGAATAAGCTTGCTGCTCATCATCACTAGAATATTCATCAAAAAAGGGTTTCCCTTAATTTCTATGATCAACCTCCAAAATAGTGATCCCATCAAGAATACAACTGTAAAAAATATCCATTTCAGGGATAGTGGTAACTGTTGCTTCTGGATATTCATACATAAGATTTTTCTCTTTAATCCTAGGTAAAAATATATCATGGGCAACCTCTTTAAGGAAAATATAAGAATCCTTTTCCACAACCATCTCTTCTTTAAAAACCAGAAGGTCTTTGTCATCATAAGCTGGGTTGCTAGGAACATCTGCTTCAACCCTATATTCAGGAGAGCCATCTACTATAGACAACATTTTCTCTATAAACTCAGAATTCTCACAAGAGGCATGTTGATCTTTATGAACATCTAAAGGAACAAATGTATCTGAAATGATGTCAGATGCTTCCGTGCTAGGGCTAACATAATTAATATCATCCAACGCCTCTAGATTTTCATATCAAATGCTTTCCTCCACAGTAAAAGCTTCATCACAAACATGGTCTTCAGGGTCGGCAGAGGCTTTATGAAGCAAAGAAAACTCATCACAACAATTTTCATACAAACACTCAACTGGGAAGTAATCTTTACAAAATGAATTCAAAGCTACATGAAAACTTGTCAAAGAATGGATGCTTGTAGTGGGAAGAGATAAAAACCAATCAAGAGCAACTCCCTTTAATAAATACTTAAAAATCTTAATTTAGATATCTTCATGCATGATATTAAGTCGATGAATAACCTCATGAAAGTCCAGTAAATTCTCAGCTGGTACCTCCAAAAAAATTTCTTGAAATTCAGGGACGATATCTTCCCATTCATCTCTATCTAGCAATGGATTAGGAAAACCAACTATCTGGGAAAAGTCACAGAAAGCCAACCTTTGAGATAAGATATTTTCCATATCGAATTAGTAGAGTCTTCGACCGATCCTCGGATCATGGAGTCGCCAGGTGAAAGTTGCGCAACTTTGAATGTGTCTGGTCTTTGTTCACCATTAGAGGCCAGATCCTAATGTTGTGTCCTCCCAGGAAACTTCTCAAGCTGAGAAAGAAGCTGCTGAAACCTTCTCAAAAAATCTCCTCTAGGTCAAATTTCAGGTGTGCTAAAAGTAGCCACAGCTGAAACAGTGAAGTGGAAACAGTGGAGTCGCCACAGTGGAGTCACCAGGTGCACAAGAGAAATATTCAAGGGCTCTGATGCCTGATGCAGCTTCAGAATCAGAGAATCAATGTCGTTCAATCCCGAGGAAAATGTTCAACTTCATCCTCGGCAATGTCTCCAGAAATGTTGGCATCAGAAGTCACTCCTGGATTGAAGCAGAAGTAAGCCTAAGGCCCATCAGTTTATGTCACTATTTATTGATAAAGGGTGATGAATGGAAGTAAACTCAGAACAATATTGTTCTGACTTGGAAACTAGGCCAGGCATGGACAAACAGATGAGGTCTTGGTTTAACTTCAGACAGTAAGTTGTAATAGGGGTGAGTAGGAGGAAGACTTCTGTGAGGAAATGTGAAGGCTTGCTATAAGCATAGAGATTCTAATAGCCTGTAGAGGAAAAACTTGAACACAAGAACCTCTTATATTCAAGAGCAGAAACACTAAAAGAACATAATAGCATTATACTAAATCCTTTATCATAACACAGTCACGACAATTCATGTGAATCAGTCAATCATGAACCATTTTAGTATGAGATCGAAACCAAATGAAAAAGAGAGTTGCCTTACATTAAACAAGAAAATTTCATATGCAGATACAAAGCCAGGAAAACCAGTGCTTCATTAAAACATTACAGTTGGGAGATCTACTCTACCATCCATCCTTACAAAAATACAAAAACTGAGTATATATACTCAGAGAAATTCACCCCCTTGGCAGCACGAGGGTAGCTGAGACATTAAATTCCAACTTAGCATGTAGATGCTCCTCTGATCAGTCGAGGACATCAGATTGACATGGCTCTTTTAGGAAAACCTGCACATAGGACGATCTTGGGCAGACTGCCTGCCAGAACCTTCATGCCTTACATTCATAGCTTGAGCTGAGGTTTTAGATACCTGCTCAATATTCATTAATTTCCTTCCTCTGCGGTGGGTGGCCAAGACTTTGAGCACAAGGGATGACCACGCGCTTGTTTCCCAACGCTCAAAGGCTAGCCTCCTTTTTATTTCATCTCTACCCTCAATGTAACCCATGGCCATGACCTAGCGCCTTGCTCCAGAGGCGCTTTGACACTTCTCCTTTCGGGAGATTCCATCATTCTAGCATCCAATATCCTTGGTGGCTAAAGCTGCGAAATGACCCTCCATATTGGCAGTTGGATTTGGCTTCAAAATCAATGAACACAATCCATTTTCCCTTGAACACATTGGCTTTGCATCCCTCATCTGCTTTGTCCCCACTCCATACGATCATGTGATATGACTGTGGTCCCACACCCAAAGGCGCCTTCGCATCTCACGTATCGTGGATGGGAGGGAGACGACCCTTATTTTTCAAAGTCACGATAGGTGAGATAGTGACTAGACTCAATCGTGCACCACACGTCCCTTGGTTGGGTGACTGAGATCCTCTCTTGATCAATGACCGTGATCACTTTTCGCTCAATGAGCGTTTAAACTCAACCGACCCCCACTTTAGCCCTGCTACCTTGTGACCAGGTGCTAGGACCATGGGCCTGCACCCAAAGGTGCCTTTGCATCTCGTGATTTCAGCGATGGACTGGAGTCGACCCTTGTCTCTCAAAGTCATGATAGGAAAAATAGAGACCAGACTCAATCGTGTGCCACGCATCCTTCAAGACTAATGGTCCCGATCCTTTCGAGGATTCTCCTTCTCCTATGAGTTCTTGCTCCTCTCCCTTCAACCGCCTTTCCATATGACCCTGTGCTATGACCATGGGCTTGCACCCAAAGGCGCCTTCGCATCTCACATATCGTGGATGGAGGGGAGTCGACCCTTGTATTTCAAAGTTGCGATAGCCGAGATGGTGACCGGACTTAATCAGGCGCCATGTGTCCCGACTGGATCAGATGACCATGATCATTTCTTGACTTTGGCCCTAAGGGATGAGCCCATGCACTAAACCTCGTGCAACCTCGTGGCTCTGGATTACACGATGATCATTGATATGCTCCATCAATGGATCCTCGCCGCTGAAAAAAAAAATGCCCACTCGCTTGATTTTAAGCCTGAAATGGACTTCTTCCGTGTGCTACGGCATGCTCACAAATGTGACCTTTGAATAAAACACATTTGATGTATTTTCAAAACCCATCTCTTCACCTTTTATACCAAGGGCCAAAAATCAAAGAGAAACACCCCCCTTGCAATAATTGGTGCTAACAGATACTACAGAAGGTTCATTGTAGGGTTTTTGAGAATTTCTAACCCAATCACTTCCTTGCAAAGGAAGGGGATGAAGATTTAATGGAAAACAGAGTGTGAAAAGAGTTTCCAACAATTGAAGCAGTTGTTAACCAATGCTCCAATTCTGACAATTGTTGATCTGATGAAGATTTCATTTTTTTCACAGATGTGTGCAAAGAAGGACTTGTTGGAGTCCTTAGTCAGAATGAGTTTGTGATATGTTTGGAGTCCAAAAAATTGAAAGAGCATGAAAGGCTCTATGCCACTCATGATTTGGAGTTGGCAGACATAGTGCATGCCTTGAATAAGTGGAGGAACTATCTCATGGGAAATAGGTTTGAACTAAGGAAAAACCACAATGGTCTGAAATACTTGTTTGATCAACCAACTTTGAATGCTAGGAAGAGGAGATGTTTGGAATTCCTTTGTGAGTATGACCTTGATATTAAGCACATCAAAGGAAAAGAGAACAAGGTGGCTGATGCACTTAACATAAGAGTGTATGAACTACATGCTACAACCATTGCCATGTATCAAGAGGATATTAAAGGAATAATTTATGAGGATGCAAAAGATGATTTGCAGTACATGGAATTGGTAACAAAATTGCAGCAGAAAGTTGAAGATTATGAAGTGGGAATTGATGGAATTATCTTGTACAGAAACATGATTTGTGTGCCCAATTCTCTTGAATTGAGGAGTACGATTTTAAAAGAAATGCATAATGTACCTTATGTTGGACACCCAGGATATCAAAAAATAGTTTTAGTAGTCAAGAGACAATATTATTGTCCATTCATGAAGAAGGCGATTACTGAGTACATTGCGAAATGTTTGGAGTGTTAGAAGGTCAAGGCTAAGCATAGATACCCACCTAGGTTTCTACAGCCATTTCCCATTCCTGAGTGGAAGTGGGAATTGGTGACAATAGATTTCATCACCCAATTTCCCAGAACAAGAAAGCAACATGATGTTATCATGGTGGTGGTGGAAAATCCTACTAAAGCTTCCCATTTCATTCCTATGAAGGTTACTCAGAAGGAAACCAATGTTTTTGATATATATATGAGGGAAGTAGCATGCTTACATGGCATACCCAAGACAATTGTGTCTGGAAGAGACCCAAAGTTTACCTCAAAGTTTTGGAAGGGGTTATTCAAAGGGTTCAGAACAAATATGAACTTCAGCACAACTTATCACCAAAAGACTGATGGGAAAACAAAAAGGGTGCACCAAGTGATAGAGGATATGCTAAGGATGTATGTGATGGAAAAACCATCTAAATGGGAATATTATCTACACTTGGTATAATTTGCCTACAACAATGAGTATCAGGAATCACTAAAGATGAACCCATTTGAGACACTTTATGGTAGAAAGTTCAACACACCAGTAAATTGGGACAACCCAAATGACAGAGTAGTGATTGGGCTAGAGTTTCTCAGAGAAATGGAAGAGAAAATGCTGAAGATTAAACATAATTTAAGGTTGCCCAAGTCATGCATAAAATCTATGTTGACGAGAAAAAAACTCACAGGGAATTTAAAGTGGGTGATCATGTTTTCTTGAAGGTGAAGGCCAACAAAAGTTCCCTGAAGTTGGGAAATTGTTCCACGTTGGCAACCAACTATTGTGGGTTGTTTGAAATCCTAGAGAGGATTAGACAAGTAGCTTAAATGCTTGCATTACCTACATCTATGTCTATACATAATGTATTTCATGTGTTATTGCTTAAGAAATATATAGTTGATGTTAATCATGTTATTGATTGGAATGTGATTTAGGTGGAGAAAGAAAGCGCTTTTCTAGTGCATTCGGTACACATTTTGGACCAAAAAATAAAAAAAACTCTGGAATCGAGCCATAGGGATTGTAAAGGTCCAATGGACCTGGTATGCTCCTGAGGACGTAACTTAGGAGCATGAAGATGCTATGAATACTCGCATCTTTTTGAATATTTTTAAAATCTTGCTGATGTTATGTAAATGAGTTGCACTAAGGACAGTGAAAAAATAAGGGGAGGGGATTGTAATACTCCAAGACCGAGCCCTTGTTGAATTGTAATTATGTTTATAGGATGGTGATCCAAGTATTTACAAGTTGGGAGGATTATATGTTTATTAGGCTGGAGAGCCTAGATGCTAAGGACAAAGAGCCTATTTTTGTATATGTAATTATGCAGATCATTAATAAAAATACATCGATGTGTGTAGACTGACCATGAAGAAAGAGTTATGGGGGACTAAGATCCATTAGTAAGGGACAGGGAAGGGGGATGCAAGGCTAGGAAAAAGGGGCTAAGCTGGAGGGCTCAACCCAAGGGGATATTATAATATATTCCTAAAATACAAAGGTTGGACATAACTTGTTATCCTAAGTTCCTTTGGGGAGAGGAACAAACTCCAAGTGGAGAGGAATGAGCTCCTAGAGAGCCAAGGGTCATCTAGGATGCATGCAAATTTATGTGGGAAATTCCATTGTTGTGAGGGTTCTCTAACGATTATCTCCATCCCTCCTGATGATTTTTCTCTAACGATTTAGAGTACTCTCACCATCCTTTGTATCCATTCACCCATGCACTGAGCATGATGCTCTCATCCAATTCTGCCTTTGTTGAACCCTTTTCCGTCGTGAACCTCTCTAAATTGTTGAGTCATCCCTTGCCTTATCCAATTTTAATACTATGGTTACCTGGTTGATCTAAGAGTTGAACATAAGGAGCAAGTTGTCATGCCTGTGGTTGGAAGAAGCGGGTTGTCAGGAATGTGTTTGAAAAAGCAGGTTTTCAGGCTTGTGAGCAACTCTCTCCAGGTGAGAGAGGTTGTTGCGGAAGTTATTTCTCCTTGAGTGAGTCCAGCAATAGCTACAAATCTCTGAGAATTCTTGATCTAGTTTATTGTTGAATCCCTAGAAGGGAAGTGTAGTAGCCGATGGGCTCTAGAATAGTGAATGTGTATATTCCAGGGATGGGACAAGCATGTGTGGAATGATATCTTGTGAGTGGTGGGCATAAGTAGGCTCCTTGGAGGGAATCCTTCCTATTGCATTTTGTAGCTTTCCATAGTCTCACCCTAGCCTAGGATTTCCTTTTCCCTAGGTGGATTTTAGTCCCAGCTTGGGGTTGACCCACTGCTAATAGCTTGGAGCAGCGTGGTCTAAGGATGGGAGTTTTGTGGAAGGTCTGCACACAGTCAGTGGTTTTCTCATAAAAAGATAAGTAACAATTTTGTATTAATTGTATGTTATGTATATTATACATGAGCTATAATGTTATCAGAACTACTTGTATATATTGCATGTATGTGTTTATTGTCGCTTCCACGTGAATATGTGTATGAGAAGAATGTTTAGATCTTTTTAAATTTGCATAAGATATATATATATATATATATATATATATATATGAGATCAAACATAGCATGCATAGCCCAGTGGCTTAAGACTGGGGTGTGTTACAATTGGTTTTCAGAACAGTTTGGTTTTGAAATAGTGGCATTGTCCCCAACGAGGGAGGCCAGGGTATGCTATATGTAGAACCCTCATGAGTTATATAGAAGCTCCTAGAAGGTCAAAGAAGTCAAATTATTCTATAAACTTCTAGAAGAATTTTATTATCAAAGTGGGTGAAACTAGGAGTTAATCATGGGTTAAGTGGTTGCATTAAGAAAATATTCAAAAATAAATTAGTTGCAACTAGAAGTGGAGAACTTACTATTTTTGGATAAATTGGTTGTAAGTGTACAAGTGGTTAGAAGTGGGTTATCCCTAAAAGAAGGAAGCTAGGTAAATTTAGTTAGAATTTAACCCCTTGAGGAAGATACTTAGAGAGTATAAATAAGAGAGAAAGGGTCTCCTATTTTCACCTAATGAGCACATTGAATATCTATTATTTTTGAAAAATTTATTGCAGGTACTCATTGATACATATGAAGTTATGGAAGTCTAATATAACAAGTAGGTTTGGCAACAAAAGTTTTAGAATTGCAGAATTACTGAGAAAACCCTTGTTTTTTTAGGTGTATGTAAGATACGGTGGAACAAAGAGCATACATATGGAGGATGAAGGAGAACAAATCACATACATACAAATACTTAAGAAGAAAAGGTTTCATACAATTGGGAAAATCCATGAAATATTGAGGGAGGATATGAAGATGCCATGTCTCCAGAGTCTGAAAGCAAGATCCTAGGAAGGTATACAATGATCAGGAACAACATATCTATCTACAGGTTCAAAATGTATGTCTTATTTCTATGTGTAGTTGGATATTGTTGTCTACATGAGAAATGGTTATGGGGGTTTGAGGATTTTCCCTAGAGAGGCTATTGACTATATTGCACTTACTGTATAAGTCAGATCTACAAGAATATAGAGTTGGTATATTTGATATTGATCATTGTTTCATCTTGTTGGTGTTGAGGCATATCTTGTATTCCTTTGCACATGGTTGATGGTTTTTGTGGTACATGGTTTAGAGCTTGTGGTTATGAAGTGGTTGTG
Source organism: Picea engelmannii (assembly GCA_009831015.1). Lineage (NCBI taxonomy): Eukaryota > Viridiplantae > Streptophyta > Pinopsida > Pinales > Pinaceae > Picea > Picea engelmannii. Next base: position 85,926 of record ML817451.1, on the reverse strand, counting down.
AATTTGTTTGGGTAGTGTGAGGTGACAGATCAGTAAGGGTTTGATGTCTAGTCAATGTGAGGGTTATTAAACTTTTTCATGATTGTACACACATGAATGGAACATGACTAGAGAAACATAGATACACTTGGTTAAGGGATATGTAAGATGATGTATGCACAGGGCATAAATACAGATAAGACACAGTGACAAGTTGTAGGTTGATCTAAAAGAGGCAACAAAGTGTCTAAGTTTCAGAAAAGGTGAAAACCCTAGATTTCTGAAGGTGTACATAGGATGAAATATAGACATGTCTCGTACATACACCAACTGTAGTATATATAGGGAACGTACATATGAGATTTGCAACATATACAGGTCACGTAATTGTTGGTATTTGTTGGTACATAATGACTTATGGAACATGATTGATTACATGCTATTAGTACATATTTTTTACAAGTTGTTGGCACAGATTGGTACATGTTTACAATGGTATATCTCACAGTGATAGTGTGGTAGTGGTTTCATCACTATTTGACACTTGTATTTTAGAGTTGTAGGACAATGCAAGGATAGGTGGGTATAGCCACCTTTGGGTTGTAGCCGAAGAACATAGGGGGTTGTAGCCTCATTTTGGTTGGATCCAGATAATTGGGGAGTTGGAGCTTCCCTTAGATGGTAGCCTGAAAATATAAGGGGTTGGAGCCTCCTTCTAGTTGTATCTAGAAAAAAAAGGAATTCAGTGCTTCCAATGAATTTAATTCTTAAATACATATAAGAAAAATCATTCTATGTTTTTCTCCCGCATTGGGTTTCCACATAAAAATTTTGGTGGATTGTGTATATGTGTGATTGCTCATTATTCATGGTTATTTAGTATGCACTTGTTGAATGGTGTTGGTAAATTTATCATAAGGATAAAAACATTTATATAATGTGGTTAAAAAGGAATAATATTGCTCTATTACTGATTCAGCCCCCCCCCCAGTAATCCAACAATTGGTATCTGAGCAGGTTCCTTCAGAAATCCGTTTAACCACTGGAAGGTAGATCATGGAGATCAACAACATGTATAAAAATGGAGTACCATAGTTTGATGGACATTAGTATGCATCCATATTCAAGCACAAGGATTGAAGGTTTGGAAATCAGTAATAGATGGATATAAAGAACCTGACATTCCTCAAACGAATAAAAATGGAAGGAAACTTAGTCTAAATAATTCAAAGGAAAAAAAAATGTTATCCTGAATGGTCTTGGTGATTGGGTATATGTAAAATTTATGCATTGGAGCTCCACAAAGTATATCTGGGACAAAATTAAGAATGTTTATGAAGGATACACAAAATTCAAGGCAATAAAGATTCAAACTTACATAGGTCAATTTGAACAACTGGAGATGAAGGAAGATGAAAATATTGTAGCTTACCTTTTACGAGTTGATGAAATAGTGAAATCAATTAGAGGAAGGGTGTTAAATTTATAAGAAGCTGCAAGATCCATTCTCTTGGAGGATGGATAAGACCCTAGATGAGATCTAGGGCCCCCATTGCACTCCTAGGGTACTTGTTCTGGGACCAAACAGTCAGTGCCATGGAAAAATACCCTTGTGAGGCCCCCCAGTATACGACTGGGGTTCTTGGTGAATAACCAAGCAGTAAAGACCCCTGAGAGGGCCCCCAGTATACGACTGGGGTTCTTGGTCTAAGACCAAGTAGTTAAAGCCCCTAGATAAGCCTAGGGCCCCTGGAAAAGTCCAGGGTACCCATGGATACGACATGGGTTGATCCTTGGTCTCTGACCTTGGTGGATAAGACCCCAGAAAAAGTTATGGGGCTACTTGATCCTCTATCAAGTATTTGATGGTACATGACCTTCCTTGAAGAAGGACATAACCACATGAGGGATAAGTCC
>ML817451.1:25897-38145 GCA_009831015.1 Picea engelmannii | reverse complement strand
ATTTTGATGATTTAAAATCCTCCTTATCTAATGCCCCTTTGATTAGTCCCCCAGACTATGATTATGATTACATCCTCTACTTATCAGCTTCTCCTACTTCAGTGGCAGGAGTCCTCATCCAATTAGGGGATGATGGGCGTGGACATGTGATTTAATACATTAGTAAGAACACACTTGAATTATAAACATGATGGAAATATCACATTAGCACTTGTCCTTTAAGTCCAAAAAATGTGGCATTACATTCTGCTTCGAATGACCAAGGTTGTAGCAGATTCCAGCCCCATGCAATACTTTCTTAGTCAACGACAAATCAACGACAAATTTTCCCGATGGATCGTTATCGTCCAAGAATATGATCTAGAGTTATATAATCCCAAAAGAAAGAAATCTATGGTTCTAGTCTAAATCATTATGACTTTTCCCTCAAATGCCAAATCTTCCACCATCAACGAGGATTTCCCTGGCGAACACATCTTCTTCATTCCCTCCGATGACACCTAGTATGATGACCTCCTGGTCTACCTTCATACATAGAAGTTTGGGTCTCACCTCTGTCGAGATGATCATCTATGTATTCGCCATCAGGATCCCTACTACCTCCTCATCGGAGACATTCTCTACCAAAACGGGGTCAATACCATCCTTCGGCGATGTCTTACCATCGATGAAGCCAACATAGTCTTGAAGGATTTCCACATTGGCGCTTGGGGTGGTCACCTCTCGAGTATGTCTACCTCCCAAAAAATCATTCGAGCCCAATACTTTTGGCCCACTTTGTTTCATGACTGCATCCATGCTATCAAGCGATGTCATAAATGCCAACTTTATGCAAACAAATCACGAGCTCCACTATCTCTTCTACACCTAGTCATCACAGTCGACCCCTTCTGTAAATGGGGCATAGACTTCATGACTTGCCATCCTCCATCCAGTAATGGACACAAGTACATTGTCGTGGAAGTGGATTATTTTACCAAATGGTCTGAAGCCATGCCAACATTTAACAACACTGCTGACACAACAACACATTTTTTCTTCAACCATGTCATTACCCAGTTCAGAGTCCCACAACAATTAGTTTCTGATCATGGTAAACATTTTGAGAACAAGATATTTGTCGAACTCTCCTCAAAATTAGGCTTCACCCATGAATTTTCCTCCCTGTACTACCCTTAGTCCAACAGACAGGTTGAGATTGTTAATAAAGTCCTCAAAACCATGCTACAACGTACCATCAACAAACATAAGACCAAATGGCATCATATGTGGTTTTCCTCTTTATGGGATTATCACACAACAGTCAAAACTGCCACCAGTTTTACACCATTCCATCTTGTCCATGGGATCAAATCCACCCTCCCTATCGAGTGTGAAATACTGACATTATGCACTACTATAGAGATCTTACCTGACACTTCTCCAAAGGAGCAGTGCCTTCTAACCTTAGAATCACTTGATGAAGACTGTTGATCCTCATTACAACACAATGAAGCAGCTAAAAAATGGTCCAAATCCACCTTCGACCACCATGTCAACCTTCTCTCATTTAGTGAAGGTGATCCCGTGTTATCCTATGATATCACCCATGACACTCTCAACCATGGGAAATTTGAGTCATTATGGCATGACCCCTTCATCATAAAACATTTCCTCACTAAAGGTACCTACATTTTGGCCTCTCCAGAAGGCCTATCTCTCAAGGAACCCGTCAACGGGTTATACTTGAAGAAATTTTATGCCTAAGCATAGCCCCCATACCTTAGGTTTCTCTTTGAACACATTTGTATATTTTTTAGTGTTATTTACTACGACCACTCCTCATGTCTGATCTATCACCCTTGTTATTGATAGATGCATCATCCATTATCCTGCCACATTGGTTACGTTGTCGGTGCCAACCATTAGACCCAGAATATCACTTCAGCCACGTGGGCCCTCTAAACTCCCTCACATATACTACTCCATTCAAGTGGCATATGCTTAGGCCCAACCACCAATAACCAAGCCAAATATGACACTATCATTGGTCTCCTCACCAAGGATAGTCACCACCGCATTCATCACCTTAGCATTCGATTAGATTCTCAGCTTGTCATCCTACAGCTCAACAACGTGTATCATGTTCACAATCCTTGCCTCTTTCGAAAATACATGCAAGTTAAACTCTTGCCTTGCAACTTTGATTCCATCACATTTACACATATTCTAAGAAACCTCAATCAAGTGGCAGATAACATGGCTAACCTGGTATTAGATTGGAATTTATCACATTAAAAAACATCATATACACAACATCATACATTTGTCAATAGCTATCAATAGACATCATACATCATAAAACAAAAAACATAAAGACACGAATGATCAATGTATTCATCATATATATCATCAAGGTCATAAAATGTTTTACAATATATATATATACAACTACCCATAGGCTCATAAGTACCATCATCCCTATGAGTAAAAAACTGGGTATCAAATACCCTATAAAAAAGTGGGCTCCCACACCCATACATACCAACTCAGCACTCAATGCACCCCTAAATCTCCCTCCCTAGGTCCTCTATTAGTCGGAGGTGCCCCATTACATGGGGGCCCTCTGGCTCAAGGAGGCAGTCGACCAGTCATAGTTTCCCCCACCACTGCTGCTCTATGGATCAACATGTGCGACTTTGTCGGTACTCCCACACACTGGTCTAGGACCTCCTCGTCCTATATGTGGACCCATATTCCCTCAGGAACATCTTGAAGGACTCACTTGAACCATTGACACAAATCCTCTAAAATGGCCTCAACGTCTCCCTATGGCTCTCTGGATGGTCCTGCATCAACGTCATCTCGTTGGTGCCTATGCCTATCCCTTGACTCTGCGGGATCCTGTCGAGCTGACTCCCATCGATTTGACTCTTGGAAAACCTCTGCCTCTCGCCCTTGGGGCCCAACATATGAAAAAAAACACATATATAGTTTCATCATCCATATACATGTCTGATAAATGTTATCTACAAAGATAAAAAAAAACAGATACAACACATACCTCTTTGGTCCTAGTCCTCCGTAGGAGGTAGCACCATTTCCTGATCTTTACTATAGTACATACCCATGTATAGATACTGTAGAATCACCTGTGGCATATGCCGCCACACTCAAGAAACCGTGGTCATGAAGTAATGACCACCCTCCCCTCCTCCATGTTGGTCCAAAACATGCACCCATCTTATAAATCGCATCCCTCACCACAATGCTGGATCCAATAGAATATGAGGGCACAATAGGGGCACCCTCTCCGAGAACCGTGCCACCAACACTGACCTGTAGTAAAAATCACTGGATTCGGCACGCCGACACTGGTTCAGCTGGGAAATCATCCGGGTGTGCATCAACACAACCCATGCAAATAGGCCCCCATCCAGGTTCTCCTCCACCACCCTCAAATGACCACTAGTGATCCACTGAGTGCCCAAGTATCATATATCCTCACCACCATGGTCACGATGAAATTGGTCAACAAGTCATCAATGGCTTCAATCCGCATGACCAAACCTAACATAGGGTTTGGTCAAGAACAATTTTGGGCCGTGATGGTCTCCACCCCATCCTTCGCTGGAATATGGGGATCAATGACTAGTACCCTCCCATGGAATGGGAGCCCTGTCTAAAATTAGACGTCCTCTACTGTAGAGAATCTCAGTTGCTTCCCCCTCACCAAAAATCACTACAGATCAATGCTCAACATCCCAATCAAGAATTGGAGTAGGAACTCCTGCGACCGTATTAGAGGACAGTAAAAAAACTTTACCAACTCACAGGCTTCCAAGTGTCTACATACTCCAGGATGCTCCCTCACAGGATCCATCAGTTGGTCCTAGTCCTACTCTTTCCAGTGGACCGACATCATACTCCAGACTCTATGGATCACCTACATTCACCTAGAAACATATGATTAGCCACATCATTGATAAAAAAACGCATAAATATCAAAAAATCATACACCCCTTAGCCTTCCCACAGTGAGAAACTTTCCCCCATACAGTTTCACATCTATGCACAATTGTTCTTCTAATAGTTGTGCACTAATGCACAAATATCTCTCCCACAATTGTGCATGGGTGTGCACCTATCAGTCTGATAGGCGCGCACCCAATGCATTCCTGTCTGTCCAACCCACACACACATGTGCACGACTATTACTTAAATAGACACACATTATGCGTGGGGTTTCTCAACATAGTCACCCATTCACAATCCATGACTATCTTGAAAAAACCCACACATGGTGTGCAGGAAACTGAGTTCTACCCATGCACACATGCATGAGTATTCCTCCTTTTCCCATGAACTAGTGGATCCCTACCCTTAAAAACCCATGTACGACCCTCCGTACAACCCCTACCTAACATCTATCACATTCAAAAAATGTAGGATGATAGGGTCACTAAATTGTATCTAGAAACTCCCGGATCGGTAGCCTCACACTCTCATAATATTGAAATCACCTTGCCAAATCATCAATAGTGTTAGGTACAAATGAGGTGGCATTGTGGGCCCACCACCCATATATAGGCATTTTTTCCCAACTTCCACCTTCTGTTACAGGATCCCAGAACCTCCATTTTCTGATCTGTTCTCAGCTACGAGATCCTGATCCAACCATCTACACATTCACATTCCCTAGGTTATCATTTGCACTTTTCCCCGGAGGAGCATTTTTCTCACTCCACGTTCAGGTATGCATGCTCACTTTCATTTTTATCGAATAGTTGATATATGTTATTTATCATCAGATATTTTTCATGTCGGTTATTTGGTTATTTATATGTGCGGGTACTTGTTCAACAAGCTTACAACCCCTTTAGGTATATATACAACATCAGCATGTAGTTACTCCCTCTGTAAAAAATTTCATATCCCAGTCTCACCCTTTGACATTTTCCTTTAGGGTCCCTACATTCGTCTCTACGGTATCTTTACCTTTGCCACATTTTAGTATTGTCAATTGATAGCACTCTCCCCCACATGAGTTGTCCCACTCATAGTTCCCCTTGGAAACCTGACACTCATGCTGATTTCACCCCCATAGGATTGTGAGTCCCGATAGTATTTTTCACTTCGGAGAATGAACCCCATACTTCTTCTCATCATATTTCTCACCTTCCCAATGGAATACCAGGTCATATCATATCACACTTAGTTTCACCCCCGTAGTTTCATTATCCCTCCATATCATCCACCATCAGTTTTCCCATTTGCAGATTTTCCTCCATCCACTAACCTAATACATAAACCCACCCTTGGGGCCCCCACCCTCCACCAATTCTCTTTCACAAACTTGTGCTCTAAACATACCAATCCATATTTCACTGGGGCACCCATTTCTGTATCTGTATACTCAACCCATATTATTATTTATTTCTTTGGTAATTGTATAAAGCCCTTGTTTCCGGCATATACATAGATTTTTATTCATCATCCTCAATGGCCTTATTTTACCTGGAAAAGAAACCCATGAAACCCTTGGTTGGGGCATCCACCCTTTTTTCATTTGACATCATTAAAAAACCCCAAGTATCCCAACTCCATGTACCCATGATATTTGATTTTTCCCACTTTGTTAGCCTCCAACACAACTTAACCCCATATCCAGTCGTCCCGCTGATGCTAGATCCAATTTTACGGTTGTTTCCAATCATCCCTCAACACTCCAACCAAGGGAATTCTTGAGTCCTATAGTGTCTTGACTTCATCCATGTTACCTGTCAGTACATGATATCACCCATTACTCAGTGGATTTCAAGAATCCATTTTCTTATTTACGTCGCGTATCCCTTCTTGTCGACATCAAAATAGTTTCCAGAAGGGCAGAAGTATCTTGACTCCCATTACCTTTTCAATGAGGAGTCTCGAATGGAACAGGGAGATTCATCATCACTTTTTGATTCTGTTGACCCCCATAACATTTGACTTCAGAAAACTATCATGTTACAATGGGTCTTATTATGTGACCATTGCATTTGTTTCATGCCAGTCGAAGACCTCTGAAGTTGATAGGCCATCAATGTCTATAAGTCATCGACACTTCTTAGAGTCATCCATTACTTGCTTCAGAGCCAATTCACTAGTCAGATTCATCATTTGTCCTTATAAACCACCCCCGAGGGCGTTGCAGATATCTACATCATCATACATCTTCAATTACAATCCCACATTTTGGTTTCATGACACGAGCATGGGGCATGCCCACATCATTTGTATGCATATTTTATTTTTTCTTCCTAGAGAAAGGTTTGGTTCCCAATTTTTTCCCTCTCCCTCCAACGGATCACCCTTTCAGTTCCTCTCTTCACTCTTCCTTACAATGGAACTCTCAAAAAAATAAACTTTGATGTATTTCGGCTATACGTATGCTCATAACCTCAAACATTAGGGGGAATTTGTTATCACTAAAAAATCATCTGCAACATTGCACACAATGGTTGAAGAAAAACATCAATTCCAGTAGTAATTAGTACACCTACAACATCAAAATCCATAAAAAAGGCACAAAACTATACACTTGGTTCAAACATTAAAGTGTGAAAATTAACCAAAGGAAGTGCACGCATAATGCACAAAATGTTCAGGCTAACACAACCCTAAGCGCGCACTGTGCGCAAGATGCACAATTGTCTACAAGAAAATCCACACACTTCTCATGAACGACACATTTATGAATCTTGTTGGCCTCTCAACCACTTCTAGTCTGACCCACAACAGGATTTTACACTCAAATCTGAGCGAAATCTAGCTTGGAGGCTGGTCAAGAGCTAGGAAGTTCCCTAAAATGCCCCTTGTTCACACTATGAACCAATTGTATCTTGCCATGAATGGACACTATAAATATGTGCCATGGTTGTGCTAGAAAAATAATAACTTCAAGGTATTGTTATGATGCAAGAATTCTTCTTGGAGAATCCTCTTTTCTCTTGGAATCATTCAAGCACTATAGCAAGGGCCATTCCAATCACCTCTTGAGAGGATTAGCATCGTATTTCTTCACCATTGTCACTTTCCATTGCATGAAGAGAAGATCTATCTATTAGGGAACTCAAGATCCCTCCCAAGGAGGAAGAGGGGATTCATACATACCTTCCTTTCTCTATGGTGTTAGCCTATCAATATATTGATCCATTGGTAGCTATATGATGGTAATTTTTTTATTTTCATGGTTCTAGTTCTTGCAAGATTCTCTAACATTTATTTCTTCTTGTTTTTAGTTATATTTCCTTGTTTCATGTGTATTTGGTTATCTAATCAACTCATAAACCTCTGTCTTGTTTAGCTGATTAACTAAGCAGGTAAGTGTTGTGGTTTTTCTCACCCATGTGACAAAACCAACACAACATAAATGTTGAAGATAGCCAATCCTATAAGTTGTGAATAGATAATAGTATTGTGATAGTGAAACATCTAGCAATTTTTTGACAACTTTTTAATAAGTAGAAAAAGGAGTAGTTCAAGAGAGTGACAATAAAACCAAGAAGAATCGACAGTTACAACAAGAAAATATAGAAATTTCATAGGGGAGCTACTTCAGAAAACAACAAGAGAAATCATAGTCTAAGGGAGAGCTACACATCAAAAGGAACAAGTTGCAAATATTTTCACCAAATCCCTTCACAGAGAAACATTTGAAGATAGGAGTGATATCCCTCTCACATCATCAGTAAAAAGAAAAAAAATCACATCTCAAAAGGATCATACCTTTGTCATTGATTTCAAAGGGGTAGAATTACATACAAGGGAGAGTTTCAAACAGAGGGAGGAGAATTACAGATAGGGAGAGTTGCAAACAAGGGAAAATTCTTTCTATTTCTAGAGGATTATGTGTTTTTGAGAATAGGGTTTCCATCAATGACAAAGGGGAAGATTTTTGAATAAATTATTTTCATTTATGTCAAAGGTAAGTAAGTATTCAAATATAAATGTGACTTTAATAAATCCGAAAGTGGAAAAAGTTAAGTGGAAGTGGATTGTACGTAAAAGTGGAGTAAACATGAAAGTGGATTAAAAAAAAGGTAAAACTGAAAGTGTAGTTTACGTAAAAGTGGAGTAAACATGAAAATGGATTAAAAAAGGTAAAAGTGAAAGTACACATGTTATTTTCACATGGATTTAAAACTCATGGTGGTATTTTACCCATGGTATGTCAAAAAGTAAATTAAATATAAAACACAGGAAAATTAATTATTATTTAATAAAATTCATGTATTTTCAAATGAACATGACTTTCATGTAAATATTATGGTAAAGTATAAACGGATAACAAGGTTATGATAAAAAATGAGTGTGTGGGTGAAAATGTAATATTCCTATGCATATCATTTGAGGAGGGATGATTGAATATCATTCAATGAGAGACGACTAAATATTAGCGAAGATCAGATATGGTGTTCTAGAAAATAGATATGGTGTTCTAGCAAGAAAAACTTGTAAAGACATACATGAGGTAGAAGTAGAAGAAGAAGAAATAATATCTAGTGAAGGAAGATAAAAATAAAAAGTAGTGAGCACGAAGCATATTTGGTGAATACATAAACAATAGAGGGGATTAGTGTCCCTTGTAGGTCAGTGCCTACAAACAACAAAGGGGATTAGTGTATCTAGTAGGTCGATGGATACAAATAGGAGAGGGGATTGGTGCCTATAAACATTTGTAACCATAGGTTGGTGCCTACAAATAATAAAAATAAGCTTTTTGTGGTTTTCTCCTGAAATGGTTTCCATGTTAAATATTGTGTCTTATGGTTGTTATATTTATGTTATTGCTTCATTATGGTTTATGAATGTTAAAAATAAAAATATAACCTTATGTTGATTCACCCCCCCCCCAATATAACTGTGTTCTCAACATTCTCTTTCCACACAATAATCATTTTTTTACCCTTGAAATTCTAGTATAGAGAGGATAAATTGCCCCTATTAGTCAAAGGCATACCCAATCATCCTATCTGGAAGTTTTAAATTGTTGCAAGAAGAGAATACATATGCATATCACCCTTTATAAAACAAGGTAGACTTAAAACCCTTTTTCTAAATTTTGGCTCAAAGGATCCTCGACATTGTTCCTCTAACAATAGGGAACATCTCAAGGACTAATATCCTTAACTAGAACCATTGTCGGGGACAAAATTGTGAAGTTATATTCCTTGGGAAATGAAAAAGATCAACGCTAATCCATAATGGTGAACAAGACCCAGACACTAGGTTTTTTTTTAATTCACTTGGTGACTCCACAGAGGCCAATATGGAATCAGTAAGGAAGCATATTAGAGGGAATCTAAATTATGCAAGCATGCTGGAACTTTCCAATCCAATAAAGCTAATCACCTGGAGAAACGTCCAAGAAAGACTTAAGACTAGAGGTAACCCTAGTCTTGAACTTTTTACTTCTACCAGTTATGAGTTAAATATTGTTTATAGGATACCACATAAACCTAAAGGGGTGCATTCAATCACACAATTGTCTAGTCATACTTTAATCAATCTTCCTAATTCCATCGTAATCTTTTCTCAGTCATCCACTAGTCCATATAAAACTTTCTTAAGAAATCCCAGACCACCCCTGTCTACAGAATCTTGTAATCTAATCCTAAAACATCTAATGGTTTGGAAAGGAGGATGAAATATAAATACTCCACCACTTTTTAACCCTTGGGTGGTAGCTAGGTATGGACCTCTAGATCTTCCCCAAAACCCTCATGATTTTCCATAGAATTATCTTAAATTTCTTCCAAAATATGATGGGGAAAAAGAGATAATAGATTAGGAGCATATGACAGCTTTCCAAGACTTTATACACAACCTTTTAGTAGAGCATGATGATTTTTTAATGATATTATTTGAACAAACCCTTGAAGGAGATGTTAGAAAATGGTTCAGAGGGTTACCACATGCTTCTATTAACTCCTAGAAGGTTCTTGAAACAAATTTCATGAGACAATGGGATGAAAAGAGGGACCACTTGTACTATCTCACAAAGTTTGGGTCGTTAAAGAAGAAAGTTGCAGAGACTATATTTGAATGTAACAAGATATTTAATAAACTCTATAACAATATTCCCGTAGATATTAAACCCTCCAAAGTTGTTGCAAAGGTGACTTACGCAAGAGCCTTTGAGGTAGAGTTTTCCATTATGTTGAGAGAAGGAAGGTATGCAACCTTCTTAATCATGCAAGACAATACCATTGATATTGAGGGAAACATGGCAATTTCTAGAAAAATTAAGGTAAAAATTGACCCGAATAATAAATAAAGGAAGAAATTAAAAGATGAAGTTGGTACCTCTGGTGTTGTTAAGGATTCACAGGAAGCTAATATAGAAGAAATGTTCAGACTAATAAAAAAACTATCTAATAAATTATCCAAAATTGAAACTTAAGGAAATCCTCCAAATAAACCTTCTAAAGAAGAAATCCATAGGAATCCTAATTAGTTTAGGAGACCTTTTATCCCACAATTTTTTAGGAGAGATAGAATAAATGAGGAAAAACCCCTTATAAATATAGTAAATAATAACAATGAAAACAATGTTGTTGAAGACCTAGGAGCTGAGAAGTTTTCATCTATTAAAGAAGAAATATATTTGATTCAATATAGTCATGAGGCTATACATCTCACCCAACATGATTATGAGAGATATTTAAATACTAAACTTCGTATTTTTGACCAAAAAGAAAGTTATGGATGATTGTTGCCCTCCCAATATAGGTTGTTTTCTGATTCATTACAAGCTAAGTTACACATAAAGTATGACCTTAGGCCTAGTCCAGTGTTGATATTATGATAGTTGTGGGAGGTATTAACCTCCATGTGTAACCTTTTACTAGAATAGAATATTCTAGAAGCAAGAGAAACCCTAAACAGATGTGTAAAACCCTATAATGCAATTCTACTCAGTAGAATAAATAATATCAATGTATTATCTTCCATAAAGGAAATTCAGCCTAGATAGGTGACAAGAACCACTATAAATAGGAGGTGTTTGAGCTCATTTGTACACACTCACTTCACTCACTAAGTAAACTATAACACAAGTTTGGAGTTGTATTTGCAAGAATGGAAGGTGCATCTTATGGGGTGATTCTTGGTTTGTCTCTCTAGCGCTATCTAGCCTAAGATATGTGCCCTCTAGTTTATTATCTCTTGGTGGTATTCTTGGTGACATATTGGAGTACATTGGTGGATTTATTGAAGTTGAAAATTTGGGGAAGAAGTGAAACTGCAACTGTTGAAAATGATTACTATTCTTGTTCTATGGTTATGGATACTCTCTCTCTCTTGTGTGATACCCTTGGAGAAGGTGAACTCTCCTTTTCCTATGTTGTTGTTGCAGTTGGATGGTGTTTTCTGGTTCCATCTCGTGCTACTACTGCAACTAGGGTTTATCTATTGGTTCTAGTGTGGCTTTCTAGAATCATTATATCTAGCAAAGGTTAAGGTGATTAGGGGTGGTTGCGTTCCTATGGTTGGGTGAAAATATTATGATATTTTCTATGGTTAAATGAGAAAGTCAATATTTTAATAGTTTATGGGCCCACACTACCTTCAAAACAATATAACCACTGAAAGATAGATTAGCAATTCTTTGTCAAGATCATTGTAGCACTAGTTGCATCTACAACCAGGGTTTTAGATTTTCCATCTGCAACAAACCATAACCTAAATTATTGGGAACTTTTACTGAAGCATTGAACCTAATTTTTGGGTATTCTAGTGAGCCCTAGCCTAACACAGCCTCTGGTGCCCTCAACTAGCAAAAATATCAAGTTTGAGTTCTTGGTCAAAGTCAAAGTCAAAGGTTGACTATTTAAAGTCAAAGTTTGACTGGTTAGAGTCAAAGATTGACTGGTCAAAATCAAATTCAAACTTTGACTAGTCAAATCCAAAGTCTAAGGTTGACTTTTGGTCAAAATTGATTTTTTGGTCAAATTTGAAAATTTCAGGGTTTCTATATTGTTTTAATCATTGAACCTTTTTGATTCATTTTATAACCTCTTCTTGTCAAGATGGTTTCTAGTTTCATGTTAGAAGAAAAGTTGAACGATGCTACAAATTTCAAAGGTATGCAGTTGTATATGTTTTTCAAGTTATATCATCCAACAAAGCATGAGTGTGTTTGCAGGGGATTGTTAGGACCACATATTGTACCTTTTTGCCCATACTTTTTGCCATCATTATACCCTTCATCACTTATATTTAGACTC
>ML817450.1:140309-193244 GCA_009831015.1 Picea engelmannii | reverse complement strand
GATAATCTATATCACAAAATCTATTTTTTTTCCAAATCATTCAAGCAACATTTTTTAATCCATATACTTTATCCATCAATTCATTGCCCGAAAGTAATGAGGGTTTTGTGAAAGGTTGTTCTTGGCAAACGAATACAGTTTCGCAAACGAATATATATATGTACAGTTTCACAAATGAAAATATATGTACAGTTTCGCAAATGAACAATATATGTACAATTTTGCAAATGAAAATACAGTTTTGCAAACGAATACAGTTTCGCAAACGAATATATATATGTACAGTTTCGCAAATGAAAAATATATGTACAGTTTCGCAATTGAAAAATATATGTACAGTTTCGCAAATGAAAATACAGTTTCGCAAACGAATACAGTTTCGCAAACGAATATATATATGTACAGTTTCGCAAATGAAAAATATATGTACAGTTTCGCAAATGAAAAATATATGTACAGTTTCGCAAATGAAAATACAGTTTCGCAAACGAATATATATATGTACAGTTTCGCAAATGAAAAATATATGTACAGTTTCACAAATGAAAAATATATGTACAGTTTCGCAAACGAATATATATATGTACAGTTTCGCAAATGAAAAATATATGTACAGTTTCGCAAATGAAAAATATATGTACAGTTTCGCAAACGCAAACGAATGTACAGTTTCGCAAACGTCAAATGTACAGTTTCGTAAACGGGAAACGAATGTACAGTTTCGCAAACGGGAAACGAATGTACAGTTTCGCAAACACAAACAGATGAAAAATTTAAATATACGCAAACGCAAACGCAAACCAACCGCAAACAATAAATTACGCGAAATTTTGTGAAATTTATGAATGTAAATACCTCTGCGTCCTCGGCGCCCACTGCTCCCTGCGACCTCGGCGTCCACTGCTCCCACTGACCTCGGCGTCCACTGCTCCCACTACCCTCGGCTACACACAACCTCACACTACTCCCACTGCCCTCGGCGACACACAACCTCACACTACTCCCACTGCCCTCGGCGACACACTGCCCTCGACAAAGAGACTCACACCCGAAAAAATTTCCAAACGTCTAACATCAATGTGTGGCAATTATATAAATATGTTTTCGGCCGAACTATTGTTCGGCCGAAAGATAGTTCGGCTGAACAATCTTTCGGCCGAACTATTGTTCGGCCGAATAATCTTTCGGCTGAGCTATTTTTCGGCCGAAAACTAATTGCCGGAAAAAAAATATCCGGCCGACCAAATTTCTACATGCAAATCGAGGGCCCGATTATGGCTCCGTTCGATTTGACGTTTATGTTTTCGGTCGAACAATAGTTCGGCCGAAAATAATGTCTTTCGGCCGAAAAATATATTTAGTTCGGCCGAAAATTTGTTTTTCGAAATTTTGGAGACCAGATTGTCACGAAAGTGTAACCCACCTTCGTGATTCCACCCTATAGTATTCAGCAATAATGTAGGTAATGCATATAGTATATTAAAACCTCATGTCTGAGAATATAGCATGATTAATGATGTAAGAATATACTAGGAATGCAATTAATAGATACTAAACGAAGGTAATGAATATAGTATATTAAAACCTCATGTCTTAGAATATAGTATGATTAATAATGTAAGAATATACTAGGAATGCAATTAATAGATACTAAATGAGTTAGAGTATATTATCATATATATAGTATATATTATCATATATATAGTAATACAAAGCGAACCTAAAGTATTACATAAACTAGGGTTTAATATGTAATATAAAGAATAATAAATCCCTAAGTCTTAATAAAAAAAATATTAAAGGAGGTTTGTATTAAATAGAGAACCTAAGGAATTGTTTAAATTAGGTTATTTATACTTCAGTAAAACATGAATAGACCAAGTACTAATGCTATGCTATGCTTGGGAAGAAAATAAAGGGACCCCTATTTCTAAGAACCATTACAAAGAGACTTAGAAAAGGGAGATCTAGGGAGGAGGAAAGCGTCAAACCTGATTATACAAACATCATCTTATAGGACCTCTTGGTTGATCAATGGGAGCCAATTGCGACTTAACTCTAGGCCGACATCCCTATTCATATTGTTTGGGTGCTTGATTATTTCAAGGGCCTCTGAAGCATCCTCTGTAGTAGTGGTCTTCTTTAACTAGGATTTCTGTCTTCATGGCACACATGATGCTTGGTTTTGAGACAATGTTCTGTCAAGGCAAAGGTGAAAATACATTCATTTATGATGTTTGCTTCATGTTCCTTAATCCTTACTTGGAACGACCATCCAATTTCTCCAATGTAGCATTTTTCATAGGAACAAGAGACCTTGTAGATGCCTTTCCCTTGACACTGGTCGTGTTGAAGTTTTAGAGATTTTATTAGGTTTCTTTTCAATTTACTAGATAACCATAGCATAGGTAGGGTCACTAAGAGAAACACAATCATGAGATACACAACATTTATCCTGGGAAACCCTCATGGGGGAGAAAACCCAACAAAACTTCCTTAATATAGATAGCCAATATAATGCTAAGACAATAAACCAAAACACTAGAGAATATCCAACACTGAGCAATGCACTTCTCTCTCTTCCTTCTTCCAGCAACTGGCAACTGCAACTTCCTTCAAACTTGCGTACTAGATGAGTGAGCTAAGTCAGTGAACAAATGAGGCGCTAGCCTCCTTTATTTATACTAGCTGGTAGGCGCTGGAAAGGTGTCTCTTCACTGGGCAGGGCCGACTTCTCTTCTTAGTGGTTAAAACCACTTTAATTAGGCCTGAAGGCCGACTTCTTAATTAGCATAATATAAGTAGGGTTTGACCAATCCACAAAAGGGGATTTGGTCATTTACAATGCCTGATATGATCAATCCACAAAAGGGAATTTGGTCATTTACAATCCCTGATATGATCAATCCACAAAAGGGGATTGATATAATTAATAATGACTCAATAATAAATATAATACTCTTTGCAGTTACAATATTTCAACAGGTCGCTAGGGTCTTTTATGGACCTCATTCTTTGTAATCTTGTCCGTGACCCCACAAATATAGGGAAGGTATTATGATGAAAGGGCTGGGTTTTGTCGTTGCTCCAAGAACCATTCCGGTAGAGAGCATACTTTGTAGTGTAGAGGAAAATATAAAAAATATGAGCGATGAAGACAAGGACACCATTAGGGAAGATTGCGCTCTGGTTCTTATAAGTGCAAAATTGCCAAAAAGCTATTGAAATATTGTAACTGCAAAGAATATTCTACTTATTATTGAGCTATTATCTTATAGATCATCCCCTTTTGTGGTTTTATCATGTCGGGCTTTGTATAAGACCAAATCCCCTTTTGTGGATTGGTCAAACCCTAATTATATGCTGCTAATTAAGAAGTCGGCCCCCGAGCCTAATTAAAGTGGTTTTAGCCACTAAGTGAAGAAGTCAACCCTGCTTGATGAAGAGACACCACCCTAGCGCCTGCCAACCAGTATAAATAAGAGTGGAAGGCACCTCATTAGCTCACTCACTCACTCAAATCACTCATCTAGTGCTCAAGTTTGAAGGAAGCTGCAGTTGCCAATTGCCGAAAGAAGGAAGAGAGAGGCGCATTGCTCAGTGTTGGATATTCTTTTGTGTTTGGTTTATTAAGTTGGCATTGTATTGACAATCTATATTAAGGAAGTTTTTGGTGGGTTTTTTCCCCCATGAGGGTTTCCCAGGATAAATGCTATGTACCTTGTGATTGTGTATCTTTCAATGATCCTACTTATGCTATTATTGTCTAGTAAATTGAAAAGAACTTAATAGCAGCTCTAAATTTAACATGGTATCGAAGCTTGACTGAATAAAGCACCTTTCACTAGGTTATAAAAAACGTCACTGTTGCCGTACAAGAAAATTAGGGATTTTTGTTGGAAGAGAATTTCAGCCTAAAAACTATCTAGGGAAGTGCGCCCTAGCCTAGCGAACTCATTGGAAGCTTGAGCGCACCTTTTTAGTGGATAAAGCTTCCAGAAAGTGAAACCCTAGATTTCACCAGTACCAGAAAACCAGGGAACCAGAACCAATACCAGAAGTACCAGTCCAGATTTGCACATGCTCAATTTTAAGGGAACATTTGAATTTTTTGAAAACTGACCGCACCAGGCTACTCGCCTTGGCCAAGCGCACCTCTTGGTAAGTTCAGATTCAATTTCTAGGCACTTTCAATTTTTGGTCATTTTCCCAGCTACAAGTCAAGATGTCTACAAGCACCAAGCTTGTTGACATGTTAGAATGTGTGGATAACTTCTATGCCTGGAAGTATAGGATTGCACTCATTCTTGAAGAGAATGACCTTGCAAGATTTATCAAGGAAAATGTACAAGAACCTGCATATGCTACAACTAAAGCAAAGTACCATAAGGTTATGGTTAGGGCCAAAAGAATTATTGCACACTCTATTAAAGACCACTTGATCCCTCAAGTGTCCTCTAAGAATAATCCAAAAGAAATGTTTGATGCCCTAACCAGAATGCATGAAGGAAGGAACATTAACCATAAGATGAACTTGAGAACCCAACTCAAGAATACAAAGATGCAGAAAGGAGAAACTGTTCATGACTATTTCTCTAGGGTTTTTCAATTCAAGGAACAACTAGAAGCAATTGGAGACAACCTAGATGAAGATGAATTCATAATGAC
The DNA here is from genome assembly GCA_009831015.1 of Picea engelmannii. Lineage (NCBI taxonomy): Eukaryota > Viridiplantae > Streptophyta > Pinopsida > Pinales > Pinaceae > Picea > Picea engelmannii. Next base: position 188,576 of record ML817450.1, on the reverse strand, counting down.
AACTCTTAATTGTTGATGATTGCATCTTCGTGAGACATTCTTCAGGTCTTCTCCCCAGAGTAGTGGGCTGGGTCGACCTGTGGCTTCTCCCTATCTTCTCCTCGATGGAATGAGTTGGGTTGACCCGAGACTGGTCTTCTCATCAGTTGTGCTGGGCTGGGTTGACCTGAGACGAGTCTTCTCCCCAGGTGGATGGGATGGGTTGATCTTTGGGGACGCCCCTGTTCTTCTCCCCATATCGGGCTGGGTTGAATGCTCCTCTAAGATTGAGTTGAGCATGACACTTGTCAGAGGAGTGACAAACTGTCATGGGAGGGCACCCAACGTCCCATGGGAGAAGACCATGTGGACATGTCACTTGGGAGTTGACCAAGTGGACACATCATGAGGGAGCAACCCTTGAAGATCATGATGACTTGTTCTAGTGGGTCGTAGACCCTAGAAGAGATGAGGATGTTTACACTAGGTGCAATCATGTGTGACATTTTGATGCAACCTTTCACTACGATGACCAGAGACAAGAAGAAGCCCAACGTCTTGTGCAAAAGACCCATCAAAAGCCCAACGTCTTGTGTAGAAGACCTAATCTGCTGAAGTCGGCCTGTATGAAGAGACACCTTTTGGAAAGGAAATAGTTCTCATTGGATTTGTAAAAATAGAGAGAATTATCTCTCATTTTTTCATAACACACTTGGATCACTTTCTCTCTCTTGTGTAGCACTAGCCTCTTAGGATTCTAGCACACTTCTTCTTGGTGATTGGATTTTCTCTTAGACTATCTATTATCTAGTGAAAGGTTGCTGCTGGGTTTTTCTCCCTTGTGAATAAGGGTTTCCTAGGATATCTCTTGTGTATTTTGTGCATGGTTATCTTCTTGTGATCTTGGATAATTTTATGATGCAATTAATGCTTAGGGTTTATGCTTCATGATGTTTATTCTATGCAAAATTGAATAAAATGTTAACAAGTTGATCAAGCATAAAATTCAACATGGTATCAGAGCAGTGTTCCTGAAAGAGCCATTGCACAAGCTTCTCCAGCACCTTTCCAAGCTAGATGCCACCTTCTTGCTGCAACTGCAAAAACGACCCTTAGCACTTTCCCTTGAGCGTTGGGCCTAATCTCTTCACAAGAAGGTACGACCTAGTCCAACGCATCACCTGCAACCTTCAGATTGAAAATTGAAGAAGGTTGGATTTTCAGCCCTAAGGTTTCTACATATTTCGGTTTCTAGGGTTTCTGCAATCATGGTGGGCAACGTTCCTATGGAAGATAGGCTTGATTGAGCCTCTAACTTCAACTCCTGGAAATCAAGACTACTCATCACTCTAGAAGAGAGTGACCTAATAAAATTTGTGGAAGAATTTGTGCTAGAACCAACAGATGTGTCAGATAAAACTCAGTGGAAGAAAAATGATGCCAAGGCTAGAAAGATAATCATTTACTATGTGAAAGATCATCTTATTCCACACATGTCCTCAATGAAGTCAACCAAAGAGATGTTTTATGCTTTGAAGAAGTTGTTTGAAAGTAAGAACACCAACAGAGCCATTGCCTGGAAGCACCAACTTCAAAATATTAAAATGACCAAAGCAGATACAATTGCCACCTTCTTCATTAAAATTGCTAAGATCAAACATCTGTTAGGCACCATTGGAGAAATCATCTCAGACATAGAGCTGGTAATGATAACCCTCAATGGTCTTCCAAGTCATTGGGAGCCATTCATCCAGAGTATCAGTGGACGATCCAAATTGCCTAAATTTGATGGATTATGGGCAGACTGTACTTAGGAGGAGACACGACTTGCAGTGAGAGGTGCACATAGTTCCCATCATGATGAAAGTCATGCACTTGCCTCTCATGTAAGGAAAGGTAGAGGGAGAGGAAAAGGTACACAAATATTTAAGAGGAAACGAAAGCTAGATCAGGCTCATGAACACAAGGAGAAAGACATGTCAAAAGTTCAGTGTTACGGATGTGATAAATATGGACACTATGCCAAAGACTCTCCTATACGAAGGAAAGGAAGGGGGCATGCAACCATTGCCAACGTTGATAAAGATCCACCTCAGACAAGATCCGATCCTGTTGAAGAATTCTTCTTCATCTCAACCCTCTCAGGTATGGTTCCTACTAGCAATAATGTCTGGTTAATTGACAATGGTGCTTCTAGACATATGACTGGATATAAATAACATCTCACTGAACTAGTGAGGAGGGATTCTCGGTTACATGTTGTACTTGGTGATGATGTTAGATATGCTGTGAAGGGAACTAGAAACACCTCCCTTTAACTAGACTAAGGTATTCCACTTCATTTGAGTGATGCATTGTTTGTACCAGGAATGAGAAGGAACCTTGTCTCTATTTCAGCCTTAGAGGACAAAGGCTACAAGGTTTCCTTCTTCGATGGAAAAGTTCTTGCATGGCTCAAGAACTCTAGTATGGATTCAACCAGTGTAATTGGTGTTCAAGAAGACAACTTGTACAAATTGACAGTTCATCTAGTTCAGGCACTTGTACATGATTCTATCAGTCTGAGTGAGCTTTGGCACAAAAGACTTGCTCACTTACATTACATAGCTCTTCCCGCTCTGGGGAAGATGGTGATTGGACTTCCACCACTTCGTGTTGAGCATGCTGGCGTTTGCAGAGGCTATGCCCTTGGAAAGAATGCCAAGGGGACATTTTCTAGTAGTGACAACAGATCCAAAGGAGTCTTGGATCTAATACATTTAGATTTGTGTGGACCTATGACAATTGCTTCCTTGAGTGGATACCTTTACTATGTGATCTTCATTGATGATTACTCAAGGAAGCCATGGATTTACTTCTTGAAATCCACAGAGTTAGAAGAAGTCCTTGATAGGTTTTAAGAATTTAAAGCTCAGATTTAGAACCTGACTGGAAAGAAGATAAAGACCTTGAGATCAGATAATGGAGGAGAATATACCTCCAAGTGTTTCATTGATTTCTGCATTGAGGCAGGGATCAAGAGGAAGTACACTGTTCCTTACAACCCTTAGCAGAATGGAGTTACAGAAAGGAAGAATAGGTCTATTGTGGAAGCAACCAAGGCAATGATCAATGATTAGAGTTTAACGATGTTTCTTTGGGCATAAGCATCCATGACTGCAATATATGTGCAGAACAAAAGTCCTCGGAAGATTTTTAAGAATACGACTCCCGAAGAGGCCTTCACCGGAGTTAATCCTGAAGTAGGACACTTTGGGATATTTGGGTGTCAAGTCTACATTCATGTACCCAAGGAGAAAACATCAAAACTAGAACCCTTTGGCAGGAAGGGTACCGTGAATCATCGAAGGCATATGAGATCTACATCTCAGGTCAGAGATAGATCAAAGTGAGTCGAGATGTTTCCTTTGAGGAGGAAGTTGCCTTCAGAAAATTGAGAAGGTCTCACATAGAGGCTGACAATGAGAGAGAGGAAGAGATGGTGTCTTCCCCACCTCACACCCCAACAATACAGAGAGAGCCTGAGGAGCCAGTAGAGACTATTGATCCTATTGAGCCAGTACATCCTATTGATGTTCCTAGAGATATTACAGTGGGTTGTGTTATCCCCTATCCTAGGGATAACTAAGGAGATTATGTCTCGAGGCCCACAGGTCCTATACATGGAGTATCGAGAGCTATATTGACTTGAGCCTGGCCCTGGAGGGCCCATCCTTCTTCAGTGCCTCCATTTTGTTAGCAATAGTAACATCCATCCCATCGGGTTGGTTTTGAAGTAGTAGTGGGTCTTTCTCCATGAGGTAATGAGTCTGGGTATCATCGTATGTGTCACTCTGATGCTCAAAACATTTGAATATGTGCATTTAATTCTCTTTTTCTTCGTGATGTGTGCTTGGACTTTATGCCTTTTGACTTTTCCATACCTAGGGGGAATGACAAAATTCCCTAGCAAGTTGGTTCCCTTAGGAGTGAGTTGCCACTGGGTGGGTTTATGAAAGGTCATCATCCATTCCCACCATACTTATCGCTTTTCATCATCTTCTCTCTCATCTATCCCCTACATTGGTTCGGGTATTGGGTTTTCCAAACTAGTAAGAGTTGTACCTTGCCTTGTGGGAAGAAGGGGCTAAAGGCCTAGAGGGTAAACATAGTTGTGAAAAGTTAAAATCTAAAAGATCAAACCTTGAGATGCTTCACCCAGGGATCCCCGAGAAAGCAATAAAAGGATTCTCAACAAGAAAAAGNGGTGGGGGGCGGGGGCATAAAAAGATAAAACTCAAGACCTAGTTGGTGGATGGGGGGTCTCATCATGAGCCAACCTATTAGGTCCATGGGCATGCAGCCGTATGACACTACTATTCATTTGGTCTCCATGCCAGGGTAGTGGCTCTTGGTGGCATAGCCAAGAGAAAGGGGGTCTCATCACAAACCAACCTTCTCATGTCCGTGAAATGCTTGTGGGTAACGTTATCATCACTTGTCACCACGTCAGGGCAGTGTCCCCCCTGCTATTCTCTTGAAAGAAAAAACAATAAGATAAAAAAGTAAAAAAAAACACTGAATGGGCTATGAAAAAATTGCATCTATGAAAAAATTGCAACTTGCCCTCTTCAAAGGCACCCACAGGTAAGACCTACATTTCCCTGTCATCATTGCACCCCTTGCCCAAACACCCCCCACACCATCTCATGCACTTACATTACCTAGATTGGTCTTAACCTGGAAACACCCCACACCTATGGAGAATTAGCCCAATAAGGTGTCCTGGAACCCTCTCCAAACTTGACTTGTAGAATAACATAATGTCTTTGAGCACTTGTCTGGGAAAAGGGGGGTTTTATACACATGTTTGGATAACTTGATTATTAGATGTGATTGACACTGCTATGATCCCTGTGACTTATGAGCTCATGGAGGGCGTACTTGTTGCTGCAGGACCACGCTCGACAGACAGGTACATATGGGGAGATGATTAGCTCGGACCTCCATAGGGCTAAAAGCCTACTAGATGGATGCTGAGACCCTGGCTAGGGTAAGACATATACCAGAGGCTTGCACCAAAGAGAGAGGAGGACGTTTCACCAAAGACAACTTGGGAGTCTTAGATCGAGGGGGGTCTTGCCTTTCCCCTTGAACGTTGGCCTTGGAAGGCCTATGACGTCACCCTTGTGACCTTTGACGTCACTGAACGTTAGATGGACATGATGGAGGCAGTTGTGTGCCAAGTGGCATGTGTGGCATGATCCAGTTGCCTTGAAAGGCCTAATGTTTTTCTCCTGGAGGCCAACGTCTCACTTAGGAGGCCCAATGTCACCCTAGAAAGGCATGACGTCACCCCTTTTGCACATTTCAGGGTTTAAATTGTCTATTTTATGTAAAAAAATGGATATTTGATGTAATTGACCATGTCAACCTTTTTTGACCTAATTTGTAATTAAAGGTTACTTGAATTGTATAAATAAGGGAATAATCCCTTGTATTTTTTCATCATATTTCACTCACACAAGTGTGAGGTTTGAAATTCGGCCTCTTTAAGGCTTATTGGCTGAAATTAAGTGGTGCACAACTCTCAGAGGATGCTTCTTTTGGTGTATTTTGGCATTTTCATGTTGTAAAGTCTTCAACTAGGGCATGTTACTAGATTATTCTTGGTGAATGTAAGTGAAAATCTACAATTCTTTTTTCTTTGAATGGTTATGATATATTTTACTTTGCATTTTACTAAGATTATTAAATTTCTAGTGTAAAACCCTAAGAGAATAAGCACATGTTATTGTCCTTATCTCAGTAGCTATCCACCTACTTGATTTTGCTAGAAGACATCTTCATTGAAGCATGTGCTAGAGCCCTACCTTTGTAGTTGTTAATTTTTGAGCTATTATTAGGTTTCTTTTCAATTTACTAGATAACCATAGCATAGGTAGGATCAATGAGAGAAACACAATCACAATATACATAACATTTATCCCGGGAAACCCTCACGGGGTAGAAAACCCAACAAAAAATTCCTTAATATAGATAACCAATACAATGCGAAGACAATAAACCAAAACACTAGAGAATATCCAACATTGAGCAATGCGCCTCTCTCTTCCTTCTTCTCCCAACTCCAGCTACCAAACTTGCGCACTTGATGAGTGAATGAGTGAGTGAACAAATGAGGCACTAACCTCCTTTATTTATACTAGTTGGCAGGTGCTAGAAAGGTGTCTCTTCACTGGACAAGGCCAACTTCTCTTCTTAATGGTTAAAACCACTTTAATTAGGCCTGGTGGCCGACTTCTTAATTTACATAATATAATTAGGGTTTGACCAATTCACAAAATGGGATTTGGTCATTTACAATGCCCGACATGATCAATCCACAAAAGGGGATTGATCTAATTAATAATGACTTAATAATAAATAGAAGACTCTTTGCAATTACAATATTTCAACACCCCCCCTTAACAAGAAGGGTATTCAACAACATCATCAAGAGAGAGAGAGAGAGAGAGAGGGCAACAACATCAACAACATCTGGAACACTGACTGGCATATCTATAAATCATCAGAGGTTTTTCTCATCATCAATATCATTATCCACACCAAGGAGCTTGGATGGCATCATCATCATCTGCATCAACATGGATTAGTATAAAACTAATACATCATCATCATCAATAACAACACGAGGCTGATACACCATCAACAACAACATCACAACACGAAAACTGGAGCATCATCAACATTAGCACTAAGTTGGAAATCTTCAGCTCGAAGCTGGCATCACATCAACATCAACACAGAGCTGGAAATCTTTAGCACAAGGCTGGTATCACATCAACATCAACACGAAGCTGGAAATCTTTAGCACATGGTTGGCATCACATCAATATCAACACGAAGCTGGAAATCTTCAGCACAAGGCTAGCATCACATCAATATCAACATGGAGTTGGAAATCTTCAGCACAAGGCTGGCATCACATCAACATGAGCACGGAGCTGGAAATCTTCAGCACAAGGCTGGAATCACATCAACATGAGGACGGAGCTGGAAATCTTCAGCACAAGGCTGACATCACATCAACATCAACATGAAGCTGGAAATCTTCAGCACAAGGCTGACATCACATCAATATCAGCACAAAGTTGGAAATCTTCAGCACAAGGCTGGCATCACATCAACATCAACACAACGCTGGAGATATTCAACACAAGGCTAGCATCAACACTACTCCCCCTTTCGAGGGAGGTCCTTTCGGACTATACCAAGCTTGTCTCGAAAGTGATCAAACTTTACTTGAGACAGATGCTTGGTCAACACATCTGCAACCTGCTCATCCACACCAACATAATGGAGCTTTATAGCTCCTCTCTACATCATATCATGAATGAAGTGATATCGGATCTCTATGCGCTTCGACTCATCATGGAACACATCATTTTTATACAACTCTGGTTATCACATAGGATCACAGTGGCTTCCATCTATGAATCAAATAGATCTGTCAACAACATCCGAAGCCATATGGCTTCACAACTGGCAGAACATGCAACAATGTATTTCACTTCTGCCATGATGGGAGCAATGTTGGATTGCTTCATACTCTTCCATGAAGTCATGGCTGACCCCAGACTGAAACAACATCATGAAGTGCTCTTTCTATCAAAAACATTTCCAACTCAATCTGAATCAGTATATCCATACAATCTGAAGTCATGATCTCTAGTATAACAGAGACCAAAATCCAATGTACCCTTAAGGTATCTCATCACATGTTTTGCAGCTATAAGGTGAACACATCTGGGCTCTATCAGATACTGACTCAAAGGTGGTCACAACAAAACATATATCCGGTTTGGTATTCGTCAGATACATCAACGAACCAATAATCTGTCTGTACAAAGTAGCATCAACCAATTCTAATGAGGTATCTACCAGGAGCTTCAACTTCGTTTCCATGGGTGTGTTCATGGATTTACACTCCAACATATCAAACCTATTTAGTATTTCCACTGCATACTTCCCTTGGTTAAGGAAGATCTTTTGATCTGGGCTCTGCCAAACTTCAAGACCTAAGTAATAATGCATCATGCCTAGGTCTTTCATCTCAAATTCTGCACTGAGCTTCTTCTTACAATTTTGTGATGTGTTTTTCTTCTCTAGTTAATAATAAGTCATCCACATACAACAATAATATAACTGACTCATAACCTTGAAGTAAAGGTTAGAATCAATTTTACTCTTGGTAAAGCCCAAGCTCGTCAAGAAATTGTCAATTCTTCCATACCAAGCTCTAGTAGCTTGCTTCATCTTGCAGACATGAGCCTTTCTATCTTCAACTTCAAATCAAATTTTCACATCACTTTGTACCAACCTGGTATACTTGCTCAGCTTCAACTCAATCTGCACAATCATGTGCTAGCTCTATGTGATTTCTGCAAAGTACTATTTGTCTTACTGTCTGAGAATATGTCCTCTACTCTCTCTGCAGTTGTTCCTCTGGAAGTGGGACTCTACACCTGAAGTTGCTCTGAAGTTGAGAACGGATGCTCCATTCTCACTGTGATTGCTGAAATATGAGAGTGACTCCTCTACATCATCACGACAACAACTTCATCTGAAACTGAGAGTGGCTCAATAAGTGATACTGAAGGTAGCTCTTCTTCTTTCATGGAGGTAACTCTATCTTTTATTGTAGTGATGTCTCCATGACCCAACTAATGTACTGCACCAACTGCCACTCAATTTTAAATATGGGGATTTCTCCCCCTGCATCTCATACTATATATGAATCATGGTTGTTCTGGTTGTCTTCATGAACACTGGAACTATTTATTCAATTATTGGAGTAAGTGTCTCGTCATAGTCTTCTCCCTCTTGCTGGGAGAATCCTCTGGACACACATCAGGCTTTGTACATCTGCAACATGCTTGATCTGTTAAATCAATATTGGAAGTCAATACTGACTTCTCTTCTAGTCTCACAAAAAAATCCATATCCTAGTCTTTCTGGCTGGCTTCCTTCTCTGTCACTGAAACGAGAGAATCTTCCCAGGAGATTTCATATCTCCTAGAAGTTTCTGAAGCTACGATCTAGTTTTCTCATGGCATTTGTCTCCCAGTCCTTGAAGTTGTCTCTTCATCTGATCTTTTCTGAGATCAAGCTTACTCTTGATTTCTTTTGAGTCTACAAGGACTTCATCATCTCTTACAAGGTATACTTGGTGTTGAATACCAATTCTAAATATGAAAAGATGAGTCAGACTTCAAGTGAATTTTGCTTCTTGTCAAGGTGGCTTCATTATCCTTTGAACAAGTCTACTGTGAGTTCTTGTTCTAATGTTCGGTCATCTTTGGAGCCTTCTTCTCCTTACAATCAATCTCCATATGAGATACTCTGGATCTCAAAAATAACTTATTCTTCATCTTCTTTGGTACATGAATGTCTATGGTCATTTACATAGTCTTTTTCATGTCTCATCTAATTTGTTTCCTTTTGTGACCTTCACTATAGCTTCCTCAGGGTTATCACCTGTGACCTGAAACAAGGTCAATAAAACAACATGCAAGAATAATACTCTTTTGATAATAGTAATAAAACAATGGCATGAATAATCGTCACAGTAGCTCCTTTAGAGATGTCACTTGTGACCTACCTGAAACACAGATCAAAAGTAAGAAATACAATATGAAATGGGATCAACACTCTTCTAGTGTTGTGATCAAACATTCCTCCATGGTAACTTGGAACCAACACAAGAATTTTCTCCTAGAGGAGATGTTAGTTGTATCTGGTAAATGATTACATTAAACATTTATCTCAATATGCTCACATGATACTATGTATAATACTTTTCAAAGACTGCTACCTCAACTGTAGTGTTTACTTGTAATGGGGTAGTTATCAACTTGTCATGTGTAACTTTGAATCTTATCAACTTAATTAATCAAACCTGGAGCCTAGAGTCTTGTTCTCAAGAATGAGTGTGTTTCTTTTCTTCCAAGTCTTCTTCACTCAAGATGACAAGTGCTTTCTTCAACCTGTCTTCTGTACTAAGACAATATGCTATCTTGACAGAAGGTTGGGTTAGAGAATAAACTCTATGATCTCAACTTTAATTAATCTAATACCTTGACTTTAATTTTGACCAAAGGTTAGTATGTTGGTTATAGATTCAACATGCAACCTAGATCAAAATAATGTCGTAACAAATAGATGCATATCAGAATAATCAAGCCTGGGTTGCATTATTCCTCTGAATGTGTTGGATCTGAGATCCTTCTGGATCTATGGAAAGAGATCTCTTCTCTTGCAAATACCCTTTAAAGCTTAATAGTTTAAACATATGTGAGTACATACCTCTAATAGTATTTGCAGGTAGTGGCACCATCTGGTAGCAACCGTAATAGTTACCAACCCTTTAAAAGCTTCAAGGGTTACTGCAACTGGTACTGCAGTTGATACTAAAACTACAACTTCCACTGCAACTGCAACTTAAGGTTTTATGAGGAAACCCTAATTTTTCAAACTTCAATTTTTGAAATTCTAATCCAGGGACTAGATGCATTGAGCTGAGGCGAGTTTGCTGGAGTTGTTAGATTTCAAAAATTTCATATTTTTCCCCTTGAAACTTGACTTGCGGAAATCTGGACTGGTACTTCTGGTACTAGGTCTGGTTTCCTGGTATTCTGGTACTTCTGGTTCTCTGGTACTAATCAAAACTTGGGTTTGACTTTTCAGAGGCTCTGTCCACTGAAAAGGTGCGCTCAAGCTGCCAAAAGATTCACTAGGGTAGGGCGCACTTTTCTAGATGGTTTTTAGGCAAAAATTCCTCTACAACAAAAGCCCTAATTTTCTTGTACGACAACAATGACGTCTTTGCTTATCCAGTGAAAGGTGCTGCCTTCAGCTTAGCTCTGATACCATGTTAATTTTTGAGCTATTATTAGTTTTCTTTTCAATTTACTAGATAACCATAGCATAGATAGGATCACTGAGAGAAACACAATCATAAGATACACAACATTTATCCTGGGAAACCCTCATGTGGGAGAAAACCCAAAAAAAACTTCCTTAATATAGATATCCAATACAATGCCAAGACAATAAACAAAAACACTAGAGAATATCCAACACTGAGCAATGCGCCTCTCTCTTCCTTCTCCCAACTGCAGCTACCAAACTTGCGCACTTGATGAGTGAATGAGTGAGTGAACAAATGAGGCGCTAGCCTCCTTTATTTATACTAGTTTGTAGGTGTTGGAAAGGTGTCTCTTCACTGGGCAGGGCCGGCTTCTCTTCTTAGTGGTTAAAACCAGTTTAATTGGGCCTGAGGGCCAACTTCTTAATTTGCATAATATAATTAGGGTTTGACCAATCCACAAAAGGGGATTTGGTCATTTACAATGCTCGACATGATCAATCCACAAAAGGGGATTGATCTAATTAATAATGACTCAATAATAAATAGAATACTCTTTGCAGTTACAATATTTCAACAATAGCACTCTAACACCATTGCTTCATTAAGCTTTAATTTATCTCAAGATTGAGTTAAAGAAGAACGAAAACCACTAGGGCCTAGGGTTACCTACTTCGTAGTAACCGTTTTCCTTCTAGGGTTTGATGATTGAGGCCTTCGGTTACCAACAACTCAACCATCCTCCCTCTTGTCTCTAGTTCACATATTATCATTTGTTTCCTTCAAGATTGCTGCTGCAAAAGTGACTCCATTAACCCTAAAGACACTGGTTTATACCTTACATTTGATTGATTGATGAAAACAACCCTCAAACCATCTACCTCAAGCTCCTTGCTAACTATTCCTTACCCTAGATTAGACTAACTTACTAACATTCTTGCTGCTGCTACAAAAGTAAGCTACAACCATATATTACAGCAGTAAAAGCTCCTAAAAGCAATTGTTAAAGTTGATTTTTACATTGCCTTTTTAGCTTCTGACAAGTGCTAGCATATTGCTAATCCTAGGTTACCATTTTGGGTCATTTTTGAAGCTTGTTCAAAACATAATTGTGAAGCTATTGATATATATACATTGTTGTTATAAATTTCTATTTGCTTCATCTTGTATATCAACTTATTTCTTTTATTAAAAATCCAAGGTTTTATGAAGCTCTAATATCAATTGTTACTTGCAAAATAATGTTTTCTGTTGTCTTGTTCTGGGCAGGTACACTTAAGCATATCTTTGCTTCATATTGTTAAACCTTTGGGACTTTCTGATCAGTGTGACTTGTGAGAGGGGATCAAATTTTCTCGTTACCATTACCTTTGCCTTCTAAAACCTCCAGGTCACCGGGGACGTCTCCCCTGGGTTTTCACCCCTAAAGAGAAAGAGGTGTCTTATTTAGGTGACAGTGATATGAAAACCTCCTGTTATGCCAATTTATTGTTCACTTGCATTTGGATTTTGGGCAAGTACAAATTGTGTGATAACATTTTGGCGCCGTTGCCAGGGAACATTGAGTCAATTCTCCTCAAAGATGACACTTTTCGGTAAGCCTTTCCTCAAAAGCCTTTACTTTACAAAGCTTACCTAACGACTCCATTGAGGGTGATCCCCTCTTCCCTTTGATAGTTTCAAGAAAATTATCTCGCGACTCCACTAACCTTTTCCAAGGTGCCACCTTACTCTCAATTATGGCGCCCTGGGAACAAGTGTATCCGACTATTGATTTCAAAAGTTTTCAAGGATACCCGCACTATTTTGATACAAAATTGTCAAACAACTCTCCAAGATTTGGAGGCCTCCCAATTACTCACATTGTATAATTCTTGAAGTATATGAGTGAGATAGAATTGGGAGGGGAGGATGTTCTGGTGAAATTATTCATACTTTCTTTGCCATCCTTTTTTCAAGATTGGTTTTAGAGTTGTCATGAAGATAGGGGTATTTCATATTTCGTAGGCCTCATTAGTAGGTTTATTGAGTTTGTGAAACCACAATGCTTGAGATATGAAGATGCCCTTAAGAATCTCGCAGTAGCCCTAGAGGATGAAGGATTCACCACTGAGATTGTGGGAGATCTCAGGAATGTGTACCTTACTCAATACCTAAAACCCTTTGATACAAAAGGAGAGATTTATGAATAAAATTGTCAACCCCTTGAAGAGGAGAAAGATTTTTCCCATGAGTCGATAAAATGCAGTGAAGATTTAACTAGATAAGTGAATTATGAGGATGAAGCATTGGTAACCGCTCCTCTGTCCGATGATGCTCTCCAAGGTCCTATATTTCCTGCACAAGATGAAGAGAATGAGGTGAGTCATTTTACTTTCCAGTTTTTTGATAACACTTTGTGCTATGATCTAGAAGGTGAAGAAGTAAAGGAACCATTGGAAGAGTTAGCTCCTTCTTTTTCTGATGAAGACAAAGAGATGAGTCTTATTGAAGTACTGGACCCTCTTCCATTTGATAAAATCATCCAGGCCGACGATGCTCCTACATAACAAGAAGTGAACACAGTAAGTTACATCCCTTTCCAAGATTTTGACGATTCTTTGTTTTATAATTTGGAAAGAGAAGAGGTACCAAAGGAGCCCTTGGATGCATTAAATCCTTCATGTTATGATAGAGGTAGTGACATTGTTGATAATATTGATGAGTTTAGACATGTTGGATGGCGTAAGTGGGATGTGATTAGTTCTAATGAGGATCCCATTTACGACATTGAGGGTCATTTCCAAAAGTTGCCTTTACAACTATCATATGAGGTTACTAATTTTGACAATTGGCAACGAGCAGATGGTATGATTCCAAACTTTTTTCAGACACCCAAGGATGACCTGGTGCTATATTCTCCTAGCGATTTTCGGTCGTACCTTGAGGATTTTGATGATTATTCCTTTGAGCACCTGGGTTTGTTCCATGAAGAAGGTTATCAACCACCATTGTGCTTATATTGTGATAGAAGTGAGGACATTGCTTTCCCGGAGAAGGATCCTTGTGACGATGTTTTCCAGCTCCCTTCAACTATTTTATCTTGCTATGTCATTAAAGGTGTAGTTGGGAAGCATGTCCTTCGTCTTAAGTTTCCTCTGAGGCAAAGCCTAGAATTCAAGGGTAAGTTGAATACCTCAAGAAGAAGTTTGTCATCTCAGTCTTTCAACCTTCCCTTAAGAATTTGTCAGTCATCTTCTAGGTCCTTGCTAATCCCTTACATTTGATTGATTGATAAAAACAACTCTCAAACCATCTACCTCAAGATCCTTGCTAACTATTCCTAACCCTAGATTAGACTAACTTACTAACATTCTTGCTGCTGTTACAAAAGTAAGCTACAACCATATATTACAACAGTAAAAGATCCTAAAAGCAATTGTTAAAGTTTATTTTTACATTGCCTTCTTAACATCTGACAAGTACTAGCATATTGCGAATTCTAGGTTACCATTTTGGGTCATTTTTGAAGCTTGTTCAAGGCATAATTGTGAATCTGTTGATATATATACATTGCTGTTATAAATTTCTTTTTGCTTCAGATTGTATATCAACTTATTTCTTTTATTAAAAATCCAAGGTTTTACGAAGCTCTAATATCAATTGTTACTTGCAAAATAGTGTTTTCTTGTTGTCTTGTTTTGGGCATGCACACTTAAGCATATCTTTACTTCATATTGTTAAACCTTTGGGACTTTTTGATCAATGTGACTTGTGAGAGGGGATCAACTTTTCTCGATACCGTTACCTTTTCCTTCTCAAACCCCCAGGTCACCGGGGACGTCTCCCCTGGGTTTTCACCCCTAAAGAGAAAGAGGTGTCTTATTTGGGTGACAATGATATGACAACCTCATGTTACACCAATTTATTGTTCACTTGCCTTTGGATTTTGGGCAAGTACAAATTGTGCGATAACAGGTCGGAAAAGACCTCCTTGGGATTGTCAGACCTTGCAGGAGGCAGAAGGACATGCAACTCCTCGTGGTACTTTCAGAGAAAGTAAGAGACCCCAGAGATTCTTGAGTTATATAGAAGCCATGAGCCGCATCATTGATTCCGAGCCTTCCAGATATGAGGAGGCATCTAGTCAGCCATTATGGAAGGATGCCATGATGGAGGAGTATTAGTCCATCATGAAGAATGATGTGTGGGACATTGTTCCAAGGCCCAAAGGGAATTAAATGGTGACTCCAAGTGGATTTATAAGATAAAACATGCAGTTGACGGGAGCATTGAGAAACACAAAGCGAGATTTGTGGCCAGAGGATTCTCTCAGGTGGAGGGAATAGATTATGAGGAGAATTTTTCTCTTGTTGCTCGATATACCTCCATTCAGACGATTATTGCACTTGCTTCAGCCTTGTTGGAGAGTACATCAGATGGACGTGAAGACAACCTTTATCAATGGCGAGATTGAGGAAGAGGTATATATTGAGAAACCAGATGGCTTTGTGATTCATGGGAAGGAGTCCCATGTGTGCAGGTTGAAGAAATCTCTATATGGACTCAAGCATGCCCCTCGTGCTTGGTATGCGAGGATTGATGGATATCTGATGAGTTTGGGTTTCAACAAGAGTGTTGCTGAGGCTAACCTGTACTACAAAGTTGACAATGGTGAATCCCCGATTTTGATTATGTATGTTGATGACTTATTCCTCATCGGAGTAGAGCATCTCATTACTTGGTGCAAGCATGAGTTGGCTTCTAAATTTGAGATGAAGGATCTCATATTGATGCATTATTTCTTGGGACTTGAAGTATGGTAGAGAACTGATGAGATCTTCCTGAGTAAGGGAAGTACACAATTGAGATCTTGAGGAGCTTTGGCATGACAAACTATAATTCCATGACCACGCCGATGGTGGCGAATCTGAAGAAGTTGAGTGAGTCTTCTTTCGATTCAGACTTGATTGATCCGACTATGTATTGACAACTGATTGGATCACTAATGTATCTGGTTAATACCAGACCTGATATTTTCTATGCAGTGAATGCACTTATCCAGTTCATGAGTCAATCGAGACAGATACATTAGGTGACTACGAAGCATGTGTTGAGATACTTACGAGGCATAGTTGGTATGGCCTGAGATATGCTTCTAGTATTGACATGAGATTGCAGGGATATGCCGATTCAGATTGGGTCAGAAGCACAATTGATAGAAAGAGCACCTCCGGATGTTGCTTCAACCTAGGATTTGCCATGGTTTCCTGGTGCAACATGAAACAAACGTCTGTGGTCCTGAGTACCACAAAAGCAGAGTACATTGCAGTATGTACGACAGTACGGGAATCTGTGTGGATTTCTAAAACTCCTTGCAGGATTGTTTGGTCAGATGCTGGATCCCATCATGATACATTGTGACAACCAGAGCTGTGTAAAGCTCTCAGAGAATCCAGTATCTCATGACAATACCAAACATGTTGAGATCAAGTATCACTATATTCGAGTGGAATACCTTCATACCAATGAGAAGATCTCAGATGTACTCACCAAGCCCCTTTCCAAGTCAAAGTTCGTGTACTTTCGTGATAAACTTGGCATGACAGAGAATGTCCCTCTTACTGAGAGGGAGTGTTGATGATTGCAGCTTTGTGAGACATTCTTCAGGTCTTCTCCCTACATCAGTGGGTTGGGTCGACATGTGCCTTCTCCCTATCTTCTCCTCGATGGACTGAGATGGGTTGACCTGAGACTGGTCTTCTCCTCAATTGTGCTGGGATGGGTTTGTTAAAATAATGTAACTACAAAGTGTATTCTTATTATTATTGATATATTATTCATTGGATCAATCCCCATTGTGGATTGATCATGTTGGCTATTGTATAAGGACCAAATCCCCTTTTGTGGATTGGTCATAATGTAATTGTAAAAGGAAAAAGAAGAAGTCGGCCCCAGAATATATCAAGAGGCCCCAAAATATAATAAAGGTGGTTATAACCACCCAATTTGAGAATTCGGCCCTGCCAGTGAAGAGACACTTCACACGTGTCAGATTTGTATAAATAAGGAGGCTAGCGCCTCACTTAGACACAACTCACTTGCTCATTGAGAGACAAGTTTCATAATTGCAGTTGGAGAAGAAGGAGAGAGAGTGGCGCATCTTTTGGGAGAGGATCTTCTGCATTAGTTTAAGTTATCTCTTGGCATTGTATTGGCTATTTATAATAAAGAAGTTTTACTGGGTTTTCTTCCCCTAGAGGGTTTCCCAGGATAAATGCTGTGTCTCTTGTGATTGTGTATTTCTCAGTGATCTTGTCTTATGTTGCTATTATCTATTGAAATGCAAAGAACTATAATAATGGCTTAAACATTAACATGGGATTAGAGCCAAGCTGAAGAGAGCATCTTTCACAAGAGTGAAAAACATCATTGTTGCCGTTCATGCAAATTAGGGCTTTTTGTTGGTGAGGTATTTCAGCCCTAAAACCATCTAGAAAAGTGCACCCTCCCCCAAGGATTACTTTGGCACTCTCAACGCACCTTTTCAGTGGCTAGATCTCTCGAAAAGTGAAACCCTAGTTTCACAAAGTACCAGAAGTACCAGAATACCAGAAGTACCAGAGGTACCAGAAAACCAGAAGCACCAGTCTAGAAATACGCAGATCAAGTTTAGAGGAGAAAAAGTTGGATTTTCTCAGATCCAAACACACCAGGCTACTCACCTCAGCCAAGTGCACCTCTTGGTAAGTTCATAATTTGATTTTGAGCATTTTCATTTTTCGGTCATTTTCTTAGCTCCAGGTAAAAGATGTCTGCAAACACTAAGCTTGTTGACAAGCTGGAAGGTGTGGAAAACTTCCGTGCCTGGAAGTATAGGATTGGAATCATTCTTGAAGAGAATGACCTAGCAAAATTCGTCAAAGGAGAAATTCCGGAACCCGACGATGCTGCAGAAAAATCCAAGCATCAAAAGGACACAATCAGGGCCAAAAGAATCATTGCAGATTCAATCAAAGACCACCTGATTCCTTATGTGTCATCTAAGAAGACTCCGAAAGAAATTTTTGATGTCTTGACCAGACTGTATGAAGGAAAGAACATAAACTGGAAGATGAATCTAAGAACTCAACTGAAGAATACAAGGATGCAGAAAGGAAAAACAATTCATGAATATTTCTCCAGAATCTCAGAATTCAAAGAATAGTTAGAAGCGATTGGGGATACCATAGACAAAGACAAACTCATAATGATGACCCTAAATGGTCTCACAATACCTTGGGATGCATTCATCCAAACGATATGCGCCAGAACGGAGAAACTGAAGTTTGATAGTCTATGAGAAGAATGCATCCAAGAAGAAATAAGAGTATCTAACCGTGGAGCGCTATTGGCAAGAGATGATGATCAAGCCCTAGCTACTCACACCAAAAGAAGAAGGAAGAAACCCTACTTCCAAAAGGATACTCATAAAGAGTTTCAACCGCCAAACAAATTCAATAATAAAGAATCTCATCCAAGGAGATTTCAGAAGAAAGGACAACGAATGGAAAGAGATTACTCATCTGTACAATGCTATCATTGTGACAAGATGGGACACATTGCGAAATTCTGTCTATCCAGACGAGAAGAATACAAGAGAAAACATAAGAGGCACTATGCCCATGTAGTCAAAGATGAAGAGCCACCCACAAGGATGATAAGAGAGCAGATCAAAGACCATGTCTTAATCTCGACCCTCTCAGGATCTGTAACACCTAGAGAGGACACTTGGCTCATTGATAGTGGTGCATCCAAGCACATGCCGGGACAAAGAAACATTCTCTCTTGTATCTCAAAAAATAAGTTTTCTCAGAAAGTGACACTTGGAGATAATTACCAATATCCCATCAAGGGAGGGGGAGAATCAAACCACAAACTGAATTCAGGGAATTCAATAAAAATGAAGGACGTACTATATGTACCAGGTTTGACAAAGAACCTACTCTCCATTTCATCTTTAGAAAAGAAAGGCTTTAGAGTTGCATTTATAGATGGAGAAGTTCGTATGTGGGCTAAAGGAGAAACCTCAAATGAAGCAATCATCATTGGAAGTGAAGAAAATGGCTTGTATAAACTAAAAGGTCACTCAGAGGCTACCATGACCCACACCATTGAAAACTCATGTGAACATTGGCATATAATATTAGCTCACATCAACTACAAGGCGCTACCATACATATGCAAAGTGGTCATAGGTTTACCAGAACTCAAGGGTGACCTTGAAGGCGTATGCAATGGATGTGCACAAGGGAAAAACATCAAGAACCCTTTTCCGAAGAGAGACATCAAAGCAAAAGGAGTCATAGAGCTCATTCATTCAGATGTATGTGGCCCAATGCCATCATCCTCCATTAGTGGGTATGCATATTATGTATAATTTATTGATGATTATTCTCGTAAGACTTGGATATATTTTTTGAAATCTAAAGATGAAGTGTTCAACAAGTTCAAGGAATTCAAAGCCTTGATAGATAATCTTTATGAAAGAAAGATTAAGATACTCAGGTCAGATAATGGAGGATAATATACCTCAAAAGAGTTTGTGAACTTCTGCAAAGATGTTGGGATCAATAGGGAACTCACTACTCCCTATAATCCCCAACAAAATGGTGTAGCTGAATGAAAGAACAGAATGATAATGGAAGCTGTGAAGACTATGATCCATGATCAAGATCTTCCTATGTGCTTATGGGCAGAAGCAACGATGGAAACTGTATATGTGCATAATCGATTGTCCCATAGTGCACTTGGGCTCAAAACCCCGGAAGATATTTTCACCGGAAAGAAGCCAGAGGTAAGCCATCTCAAAATATTTGGCTGGCCAGTATTTATTCATATACCAAAAGACAAGAGAAACAAGATGGAACCTTCAAGAAAGAAGGGAATATTTGTGGGATATTGTGAGGTATCCAAGGCCTTCAAAATCTATATACCAGGTTACCATCACATTGAGATTAGCAAGGATGTGACCTTTGATGAAGATGTAATGCTCAAGAAATCAAGAAGATGCCATCTTGAAGAAGTATATGAAGAGGAACCCGTAATCCCCAAAACTGCAGTGAGGGAGGTTCCCAGAGCCACAAAACCAGTGAGGGAAGTTGTAACTTCCCCTGATGAGGAAATTCTAGAAGACCATGATATATCAGAAGTTCAAGAACCTCCTCAGATGACGATCCTCCATAAAAGGAAGCCATCTTGGGCTAGAGAGCTTATTCAAGATGGAGAGAAGTATGGTGTTCCCGAAGGAACTACGAGATAGGTAAAAAGACAAAATCCATTCTCCAGTTATACAACTTTGATGTGTGATCTTCTAGAGGAGGAGCGTACTTGATTTGAAGAAGCCATTCAGAGAAAAGAATGGACATATGCCATGACAGAGGAATACCAATCCATAATAAAGAACGAAGTATGGGAAATAGTTCCCAGACTGAAGAGTAAAGGTGTGGTATCCTCCAAATGACTCTTCAAAATAAAACATGCTGTTGATAGAAGTATTGAGAAATATAAAACAATATTTGTAGCTCGTGGATTTTCTCAAAATGAATGCATTGACTATGAAGAGACATTCGCTCCTGTAGCCAGATACACTTCGATCAGAACCATCATAGCTCTTGCAGTTAAGATGAAGTGGAAGTTACACTAGATGGTCGTGAAGACAACTTTCCTAAATGGTGTCATCGAAGAGGAAGTGTATATAGAGCAACCTCAAGGATTTGAAGTTGGAGACAAGAAGTCTCATGTCTGCAGGTTGAAGAAAACATTGTACGGATTGAAGCAAGCTCCTAGAGCTTGGTATGGTCGAATAGACAACTTTCTGACGAGCTTGGGCTTTACCAAGAGTAAAGCAGATTCTAACCTCTAATTCAAGGTCATGAACGATTAACCAGTAATATTACTTCTATATTGGGATGACTTATTCTTAATCGGAGAAGAAAATCTCATCACTGAATGTAAGAAGAGACTTGCCTCAAAATTTGAAATGAAAGACCTTGGCCTAATGCATTATTTCCTAGGTCTTGAGGTATGGCAGAGTCCAGAGAGGATCTTCCTTAACAAAGGGAAGTATGCAGTCGAAATCCTGAAGAGATTCGACATGTTGGAATGCAAGTCCATGAATATACCCATGGAAGCGAAGCTGAAGCTACTGTTCAAAACTTCGTCAGAATTGATCGATGCCACGCTGTACAGACAGATTATTGGATCGCTGATGTACCTGATGAACACCATACTAGACATTTGTTTTGCCGTGAACACCTTGAGTCAATTTCTGGTAGAACCTAGACATGTTCACCTAATGGCTGCAAAACATGTGATGAGGTACCTTAAGGGTACTATAGATTGTGGTCTTAGCTATGATGGAGATCATGATTTCACATTGAGTGGATATACTGATGCATATTGGGCAGGAAGTGTTTTTGACAGGAAAAACACTTCAGGATGCTGTTTCAATTTAGGATCAGCCATGATCTTGTGGCATAGTAGGAATCAATCCAACATTGCTCTCAACACAGTGGAAACATAATACATTGCTTCATGTTCTGCCAGCTGTGAAGCTATATCGCTTCGAAAGTTGCTGACCGATCTATTTGACCTAGAGATGGAAGCAACCATGATCCTATGTGACAACCAGAGCTGCATAAAGATGACAGAGAATCCTGTATTCCACGACAGGTCGAAGCACATAAAGATTCAATATCATTACATCCGTGACATGGTGCAAAGAGGAGCCTTAAAGCTCCAATACATTAGCATGGATGAACATGTTGCTGATGTGTTGACCAAGCCTCTATCTCGTGTAAAGTTTGATCACTTTCAAGATAAGATTTGTATAGTCCGAAAGGACCTTCCTCGAAAGGGGGAGTAGTTGTTGTGATGAGACATATCTTGCTTCCAGCTTTATTGCTGTGATGTAAAGCAAGACGATGTGATGAGACTAGTACTGTGCTTCCGGCTTGACAGCTATGACATAAAGCTAGTATAGTATCTTTCTTCCAACCTGATGGTTGTGACGCAAAACAAGATAATGTGATGAGACTAGTACCGTGCTTATGGCTTGACAGCTGTGACAGAAAGCTAGTCTAGTATCTTGCTTCTAGCTTAAGTGCTGTGACGTAAAGAAAGACGTTGAGATGAGAATAGTACTATGCTTCCAGCTTGAGAAGCTGTGACGTAAAGCCAGTCTAGTATCTTGCTTCTAGCTTGATTGTTGTGATGTAAAACAAGATGAGTACTGAGCTTCCAGCTTGACAGTTGTGACGTAAAGCCAGTCCTGTATTATGATGAGCCAACCTCGTGCTGTGATGATGACGATTTATTAGTTTTATACTAATACATATTGATGCAGATGATGATTTCATTCCTTTGAGAATGATGATGCTGCCATTGAAGAAAACTTCCGATGATTTATAGATACGCCAGTCAGTGTTCTAAGATGATATTGATGCTGTCCTCTCACCCACTTGATGCTGTTGATGATGTTGTCCTCTCTCTCTCGCATGATGCTGTTGAAGAATACCCTTCTTGTTAAGGGGGAGTGTTAAACTAATGTAACTGCAAAGTGTATTCTTATTATTATTTGATATATTATTCATTGGATCAATATCCATTGTGGATTGATCATGTCGGCTATTGTATAAGGACCAAATCCCCTTTTGTGGATTGGTCATAATGTAATTGTAAAAGGAAAAAGAAGAAGTCGGCCCCATAATATATCAAGAGGCCCTGGAATATAATAAAGGTAGTTATAACCACCCAGTTTGAGAAGTCGGCCCTACCAGTGAAGAGACACTTCATACGTGCCATATTTGTATAAATAAGGAGGCTAGCGCCTCACTTAGACACAGCTCACTTGCTCATTGAGAGACAAGTTTTGAAATTGCAGTTGGAGAAGAAGGAGAGAGAGTGGTGCATCTTTTGGGAGAGGATCTTCTACATTAGTTTAAGTTATCTCTTGGCATTGTATTGGCTATCTATAATAAGGAACTTTTTCTAGGTTTTCTTCCCCTAGAGGGTTTTCCAGGATAAATGTTGTGTCTCTTGTGATTGTGTATTTCTCAGTGATCTTGTCTTATGTTGTTGTTATCTATTGAAATGAAAAGATATATAATAATGGCTTAAACATTAACAGGGTTGACCTGAGACAGGTCTTCTCCCCAGGTGGATGCGTTAGGTTGATATGTGGGGATTCCCTTGATCTTCTCCCCATATCGGGATGGGTTGAACTCTCCTCTGAGACTGATTTGAGGATGACACTTGTTAGAGGAGTGGAAAGCTATCATGGGAGGGCACACAACGTCCCATGGGAGAAGACCATGTGGACATGTCACTTGGGAGTTTACCAAGTGGACACATCATGAGGGTGCAACCCTTGACGATGATGATGACTTTCTCTAGTGGGTCGTATCCCCTAGAAGAGATGAGGATGTTCACACTGGGTGCAACCATGTGTGACGTATTGATGCAACCTTTCACTATGATGACCAAAGAGAAGAATAAGCCCAACGTTTGTGTAGAAGACCCATCTGAAGCCCAATGCCTTGTGTAGAAGACCTAATCTGTTGAAGTCGACCTGGATGAAGAGACACCTTTTGGAAAAGAAATAGTTCTCATTGGACTTGTATAAATAGAGATAATTATCTCTCATTTTTTCATAACACACTTGGATCACTTTCTCTCTGTTGTGTAGCGCTAGCCTCTTGGGATTCTAGAACACTTACTCTTGGTGATTGGATTTTCTCTTGGACTATCTATTATCAAGTGAAAGGCTGTTGCTGGGTTCTTCTCCCTTGTGAAGAAGGGTTTCTCATGATATCTCTTGTGTATTTTGTGCATGGTTATCTTCTTGTGATCTTGGACAATTGTATGATGCAATTAATGATTAGGGTTTATGATTCATGATGTTTTTTCTATGAAAAATTGAATAAAATGTTAACAAGTTGATCAAGCATAAAATTCAACATTAATGGTCTCACAAGACCTTGGGATGCATTCATCCAAATTATTTGTGCGAGAAAGGAGAAACTACAATTTGTCAGTGTTTGGGAAGAATGTGTTCAATAAGAAGCAAGAGTAGCTAACAAAGAAGCAATGCTATTAAGGGATGAAGATCAAGCCCTAGCTGCTCATGCTAAAGGAGAAAAGAGAAGGTCTCACTTCAAGAAGGAGACCCACCTACATAAGGAATCTCACTCCCCAAAGAGATTCATCCATAAAGAATCTCATGCTCCAAGGAGATTCTAGAAGTTTCAGAAAGGTCAAAGAAGAGAAAATGATTTCTCCTCTTATCAATGTTACCATTGTGACAAGATGGGACATATTGCTAAGAATTGTCAAGCTAGAAGAGAAGAATACAAGAAGAGAAATAACAAAAGATACCACGCGCATGCAGTTGAAGATGATGAGCCACCCATGAAAATGATTAAAGAAAAGATTGAAGACTATGTCTTATTCTTTGCCCTCTCAGGATTTGTGTCACCTGTAGAGGACAAATGTCTCATATATAGTGGTGATTCTAAGCACATGACAGGTCAAAGAGACATTCTCTCTAGCCTTGTAGAAAAGAATTTTCCCCAGAAAGTTACACTTGGATATGATTACCAGTATCCTATCAAAGGAGTGGGAGAATCCACCTACAAACTTGATTTAGGGACCCTAATAAAGATGAAGGATGTACTATATGTACCAGGTTTGACGAAGAATTTGCTTTCTATCTCAACTTTTGAAAAGAAAGGCTTCAAGGTTGCATTCATAGATGGTGAAGTCCTTATGTGGCCTAAAGGAAAAACCATAGAAGATGCAATTGTTATTGGAACAAAAGAAGGTGGCTTGTACAAGTTAAAAGGTCACTCAGATGTAGCCTTGACTCACTCCACTGAGAGTCCATGTGAACTTTGGCATAGAAGACTAACTCACATCGACTACAAGGCCTTATCAAATGTGAGCAAGGCAGTTACATGTTTGCCAGATTTCAAGGTTGATCATGAAGGTGTGTGCAAGGGATGTGCACAAGGAAATAACATAAAGAACCCTTTCCCAAAGAGCGACAATAAAGCATAAGGAGTCTTGGAGCTCATCCACTCAGATTTATGTGGATCAATGCCATCAACCTCTCTTAGTGTGTATGTATACTATGTGTCATTTATTGATGACTATTCTCGGAAGAATTGGGTTTACTTCTTAAAATCAAAAGATGAAGTGTTTGGAAAATTCAAGGAATTCAAAGCCTTGATAGATAATCTCTCTGAAAGGAAAATCAAGATTATTAGGTCAGATAATGGAGGAGAATACACCTCAAAATAATTTGTAATATTTTGTAGAGATGTCAGGATTAAGAAGGAGCTCACCACTCCCTACAATCCTCAACAAAATGGTGTAGCTGAAAGAAAGAACGTAATTATAGTGGAAGAAGTGAAGACCATGATCGACGATCAATATCTTCCAATGCGCTTATGGGTAGAAGCAACAAGAACAACAATGTATGTACAAAGTAGATTATCCCATAGTGCACTTGGGTTCAAAATCGTCGAAGAAATGTTCTCCGGAAAGAAGCCAGAAGTAAGCCATCTCAAGATATTTGTCTGTCCAGTTTTTGTACACATTCTGAAAGAGAAGAAAACCAAGCTAGACCCTTCAGGAAAGAAAGGAATATTTGTTGGATACTGTGAGGTATCAAAGACCTTCAAAATTTATATACCAGGTTACCATCAAATTGAGATCAATAGAGATGTAACCTTTGATGAAGATGCAACACTCAATAAATCAAGGAGATGCTAGCTTGAAGAAGTATATGAAGAAGAACCTGTAGCTCCCAGAGTTGCATAACCAGTGTGGGAAGTCTCAGTTTCCCCCGATGATGAGATTCAAGATCATGATATGATAGAATCTCAAGAACCTCCCCAGACGAGGATTGTTAATATTATGGTAGCTTGGGGAGGTATGAACCTCCATTGTGACCTATGACGAGATTAGAATACTTCGGAAGGAAGCAAAGAAGTGAAGAAAACCCTAGACAAGTTGTCGGCTGCAGAAATATATTTAATATGAATTTATTAATACCCAGAAGGATAAGTCGGCCCCAGTTAAACTGCCCAAACTACTATAAATAAAGGGCACCAGTTCTCATTATTCTCATCTTAGCAGTTGCAGAGAGAACTGGATCTGCGCAGGTGCAGTTGCAGCTTGTGTGCAAGTTTCTGGGAAGGTGTGCGCTAGCCTCTGGATGGGATTATCTGATCAGCTTGGGTTCTATTCTTGCTTGGTGCATTAGCCTCTCTTGGCTATTGGGTTGCTACCAGGATTCTCTTCTCTGTCAAGGTCAAGGTGCTCGCAGGGTGGCTTCGGCCTGTGGTTGGGTGACGAGGGTATTGTCAATGGTAAAACGAGCACAATCTTCTATATTCTAATAGGTTATGGGCCCACACCCCCTTCAGTCATCCTAAAACACTGGAAGGAAGAATAATCGCTAGATATTGAGCTCGTTGAGGAACTGCCGCTAGGGTTACTAGCAAGAGCAGCTTCCAAAAACACTGCAGCTAGGGTTACTAGAATAAGCAATTGTAGAAACCCTAAATCTCTGATCTGACACCTTGTGATGGAGCATCTCGCCTAAGAAGTAGATATTCAGATGCACCCTAACTCAACGCACCTCTTGGCTCTCTCAGAAGACAGAAATGACAAAGTTGAAGTTTTGGATCAAGGCATGACCAGTTACCAGTCAATCGAAGACATGTGTGAAATAATCAGTCTTTTACACTACTCAACACTCACTGGGACGATTGAAGATGATATGTGGATAATCGATAGTGGAGCTTCCAGGCACATGATGGAAGATCAAGCCAGACTCTCAAATCTAAATGAGAGAAAGACATCATACAAAGTGGAGCTTGGAGACAAAAGCACTTACCCTGTCGAAGGACTTGGACAAGCCTCTGTCAAGTTGGAATCAAGTAATCATGTTGACTTAAGCAATGTTTTATATGTACCTGGTTTAGAAAAGAATCTTGTATCAATATCATGTTTAGAAGACAAAGGAAACATAATAGCTTTCATGGATGGAAAGGTGTTATCATGGCATAAGAATTCCAACATAGAGGATGCTAGGGTTATTGGAAGTCGTGAAGGAAATCTATATAGACTACTAGAACAAAATGAAGAAGCTCTAGTACATGACGAAGTCAACCCTAATGAACTTTGGCATAGAAGGTACGCTCATATCAATTATCCAGCATTACCTTTCCTCATAAAAATGGTTGAAGGAATACCAGAATTGAAATCTACACATGAAAGAATTTGCAAAGGATGTGCCCTTGGAAAGAATATCAAGAAACCATTCCCAAGAAGCAACAACATATCCAAGGAAATCCTAGATCTAATACACTCAGATGTTTGTGGTCCAATGCCAATAAGATCTCTAGGAGGATCTCTTTACTGCATAATCTTCATAGATGACTATTCAAGAAAGACGTGGTTGTACCTACTGAAATCAAAAGACGAAGTATTCAACAAGTTCCAAGAATTCAAGGCAGAAATAGAAAATCTTACAAATAAGAAGATCAAGACATTAGGAACAGATAATGGAGGAGAATACACCTCGAAGGAGTTCGTTGCATTCTGCAAAACGACAGGGATTAGGAGGGAGCTGACTGTTCCTCATAATCCTCAACAAAACGGTGTAGCGGAAAGAAAGAACAGATCTATCGAAGAAACGGTAAAAGCCTTATTGAACGATCAAGGTCTATCCATGTTCCTATGGGGAGAAGCAGCAATGATGACAATATATGTACATAATAGAATCCCTCATCGTATATTGAAGGACATGACACAAGAAGAAGCATTCTCAGGTAAGAAACCTAACGTAGAAAACCTAAGAATATTTGGATGTCCAGTTTACTCTCATATTTCCAAAGATAAAAGGAATAAACTAGAACCCTCAGGAAAGAAGGGGATATTCGTGGGATATAGTGATTCATCCAAAGCCTATAGAATATATATTCCAAAACAACACAAGATATAAGTAAGCAGAGACGTAACGTTCAATGAAAGAATGGTCTTCAGGAAATCCATTGAAGAAATTATAGAAGAAGGAGAACTTGAAGAACCTAATGCAGGAAACCCAGAAAACGAAAATAACGAAAAGGATCAACCTGATCATCCTATGGAGCCATGTGAGAACATTGACTCATATGTCATACCAAAGACCAAGAAACGACCATCTTGGCTTGAAGCTACATTGCAAGACGCAGAAAGAATCAAGGTTCCAGAAGGAACATCCAGGAAGAGTAAAAGACCGAAAAGATTCTCAAGTTATGCATCATACATGACGAAGCTCCTAGATGAAGAACCTACCACATTTGAAGAAGCAGTCCAAAAGGGACAATGGAAAGAAGTTATGGCAGAAGAACACCAATCCATTATGAAAAATGAAGTATGAGAAATTGTACCTAGACCTAAAGAAAAATCAGTGGTAACCTTAAAATGGGTATACAAGATCAAACATGCAGCAGACGGAAGCGTGGATAAATACAAGGCAAGATTCGTGACTAGAGGGTTCTCCCAGAAGGAGGGAGAAGATTATGACAAAACCTTTGCTCCAGTGGCAAGGTATACCTCCATCAGAGCTATCATATCCCTTGTCACTTCCATGGGATGGAATCTACACCAAATGGATGTAAGAACAACTTTCCTCAATGGAGCTATTGGAGAAGAAGTGTATATCGAACAACCTCAAGGATTTGAGGTACATTCCAGAGACACTCACGTTTGTAGATTGAAGAAATCTCTATATGGACTCAAGCAAGCTCCAAGGGCTTGGTATGCCAGAATGGACAACTATCTAACAAGACTTGGTTTCTCCAAGAGTCATGCAGATCCAAACCTTTATTACAAAGTCGTGGATAACACACCTGTGATTCTACTATTATATGTTGATGATCTATTCATAACAGGTGAAGAATCTCTAATTATTTAGTGCAAGAAGGAATTAGCCTCTGAATTCGATATGAAAGATCTAGGTCTCATGCATTACTACTTGGGACTAGAAGTTTGGCATAAGCGTGGTGAAGTATTCCTTGGACAAGGAAAGTACATAATAAAGATCCTTCAGAAATTTGGAATGATGGACTGTAAGTCCATGGACACTCCTATGAATGCAGATATAAGAAAAGTGAAAGTCCCAGACTCCGATACAGTTGATCCATCTCTATATCGACAACTAATTGGATCATTGATGTATTTAGTAAATACTCGACCAGATATTTGCTTTGCTGTAAACACATTAAGTCAGTTCCAGGTGGAACCTAGACAAGAGCACTGGATAGTTGCAAAGCATGTCCTAAGATATATTCGTGGAACAATAAACTATGGTTTGAGATATACCGCATCTAGTGATATCCAACTTCATGGATTCACAGACTTTGATTGGGCAGGAAGTGCAGAAGACAAAAAGAGTACTTCAGGTATGTGTTTCTTCTTGGGCTCCGCTATGATATCTTGGGGCAGCAGGAAACAAAAGTCTGTCGCGCTCAGTACAACAGAAGCAAAGTATATGGTAGCTTGTGATGCATGCACATAAGCAATATGGCTAAGGAATTTAATCTCTGATTTATTTGATCAGATTCCAGAATCGACCATAATATATTGTGATAATCAGAGTTGTATAAGATTATCAGAACATCCAGTGTTTCATGAAAGGTCGACGCACATTGAGATCAAATACTACTTTATTCGAGATAAAGTCCAAGAAGGAGAGGTAAATCTCGAGTATATCCCCATTGATGAGTAGACAACAAACATCATGACAAAATCTCTATCCAGAATCAAGTTTGCATATTTTTGAGAGAAGATGGGAATCGTGGAAATAACTCCCTTAACTGAAAGGGAAGATTCTCCAAGCTAGGAGAAGGTATGGAAAAATACTCTTGAAAACATTTATTTTTGTGACTTAAATGACTCTCCAAGATTAGGAGGGAGCACTGGAAATATTATTTATCTTTGTAATTGAAAAATAGTCCAGATTGGACAGATTCTTTTCTGTTCGGAAATTGGATTGAGATTTCTGACAGACATTGACTTCCTATTGTGGTTAACATAGGAAGTAGTCTGATTGTTGATGTATCATAGACAATGACTTCCCATTGTGGTTAACATGGGGAGTGGTCTAGGGCAGTCTCTCTTCTTGAGGATTACTCAAGAAGACTGGCCCGCCTCGCCGGACAACGATTTCTCATTGTGGTTAACATGAGGAATGGTCTGTTTTGGAGGTTGATATAGGACAATCTTTTCCTCTTGTGGTTAACGGAGGAAATGGTCTGGACAGTCATTCCTTAGGGTTATACATTCTCTCCAGGGCACACTTTGATTAGTGCAGGAGGAGTGGCCCAGGGTGGGGAATGGTCTAGGCTCAACAATCAGGGATAAACATTCCTTAGGGTTATACATTCTCTCTAGGGTGCACTTTGATTAATGTAGGAGGAATGGTCCAAGACAATCATTCCTTAGGGTTTATACATTCTCTCCAGGGTGCACTTTTATTAGTGTAGGAGGAATGGCCTAGGGTGGGGAATGGTCCAAACATTCCTTAGGGTTTATACATTTTGTCCAGGGTGCACTTTGATTAGTGTAGGAAGAATGGCCCAGGGTGAGGAATGGTCTAGGCTCATAAATCAGAAACAATCCTTCTTCCTTGGCTGAGAAGAATAGGGAAGATAGCCCATTGTTGATGTTCTATACTGAGGGTAGATATTCTTTCATATCTCACAGACGTGAGTGAAAGATTGGCCCAAATGATTCAGTTTATATCATAACATTGTTTTTATGCAGGTTGCTATCAGATACTTGACACTAGATGTAAAACTACGGTGGTGGATATGTTCCACTATTCGTGAGGCATATATTCTTTCAGAACTCACAGATGTGAGTGAAAGATTGGCCCAGATAATTGTTATGGAGACTACCCGTCTCCAGATAGTAGAGATATACCACTGTGGTGGATTTGTTCCAATTTTTGTGACTATGTGTCACGGTTTGAGTAGTTGCGTACTACCTTGAATAGACACAGGTGTGTTCTATCAATTAATATTGTACCAGTTGTCATAGGAGATTATCTAGTTGGATAATAATGACGGTGCTCGTGTTGCTACCAGTTGAATGGTCTGTTGTGCTCAAGACCATACCTCCCTAGCTAGGAGGGAGTGTTAATATTATGGTAGCTTCGGGAGGTATGAACCTCCATTGTGACCTATGACGAGATTAGAATACTCCGGAAGGAAGCAAAGAAGTGAAGGAAACCCTAGACAAGTTGTCGGCTGCAAAAATATATTTAATATGAATTTATTAATACCCAGAAGGATAAGTTAGCCCCAGTTAAACTGCCCATACTACTATAAATACAGGGCGCCAGTTCTCATTATTCTCATCTCAGCAGTTGCAGAGAGAATTGGATCTGCGCAGGTGCAGTTGCAGCTTGTGCACAAGTTTATGGGAAGGTGTGCACTAGCCTCTTGATGGGATTATATGATCATCTTGGGTTCTATTCTTGCTTGGTGCATTAGCCTCTCTTGGCTATTGGGTTGCTACCAAGATTCTCTTCTCTGTCAAGGTCAAGGTGCTCGGAGGGTGGCTTCGGCCTGTGGTTGGGTGACGAGGGTATCGTCAATGGTAAAACGAGCACAATCTTCTATATTCTAACAAGGATCTCTCACAAGAGAAAGCCATCTTGGGCGATGGAACTTATTCAAGATGGAGAGAAGTATGGTGCCCTAGAAGGAACCATGAGACAAGTCAAGAAACCTAAGACATTCTCCAATTATATGTCTTTGATGTGTGATCTCATAGAAAAGGAGCCTACTTTCTTTGAAGAATCCATTCAAAAGAAATAATGGACAGATTCCATGACATAATAATACCAATCCATTCTAAAGAATGATGTATGGGAAATAGTTCCCAGACCGAAGAACAAAGATGTTGTATCTTCCAAATGGTTATACAAGATAAAACATGCTGCTGATGGAAGTATTGAAAAACATAAAGAAATGTTTGTAGCTTGTGGATTTTCTCAAAAGGAAGGCATTGACTATGAAGAGACGTTTACTCTTGTAGCCAGATACACTTCTATCAGAACCATCATAGATCTTGCAGCTAAGATGAAGTGGAAGTTACACCAAATGGATGTGAAAACAACCTTCTTAAGTGGTGTCATTGAAGAAGAAGTGTTTATAGAACAACCTCAAGGGTTTGAAGGTGAAGACGGAAAGACTCATGTCTGTAGGTTGAAAAAGGCTCTGTATGGATTGAAGCAAGCTCCTAGAGCTTGGTATGAAAGAATTGACAGTTTCCTGATGAGCTTGGGCTTTACCAAGAGTAAAGATGACTATAACCTTTACTTCAAGGTTATGAATGATGAGCCAATTATATTGATGCTGTATGTGGTTGACTTATTATTAACTAGAGAAGAAAATCTCATCACTGATTGTAAGAAGAAGCTCGCTACAAAATTTGAGATGAAATACCTAGGCCTAATGCACTATTTCTTAGGTTTTGAGGTTTGAGAGAGCTCGGAGAAGATCTTCCTTAACCAAGGGAAGTATGCAGTTGAAATACTGAAGAGGTTTGATATGTTGGAGTGTAAATCCATGAACACACCCATGGAAACAAAGTTGAAACTCCTGGTTGATACTTCATCAGAATTGGTTGATGCTATGCTATACAGATAGATCATTGGATCGTTGATGTATTTGACGAACACTAGGCTAGATATATGTTTTGCTGTAACAACTTGAGTCAGTATATAGTAGAGCCCAAACTTGTTCACCTTGTTGCTGCAAAACATGTGATGAGATACCTTAAGGGTACGTTGGATTTTGGTCTCTGTTATAATGGAGATCATGACTTCAAATTGATTGGTTATACCGATTCAGGTTGGGCTGTAAGTGTTTCTGATAGAAAGAACACTTCAGGATATTGTTTCAGTCTGGGGTCAGACACGACTTCATGGAAAAGTAGGAAGCAATCCAGTATTGCTCTCAACATGACAGAAGCGAAATACATTGCTGCATGTTCCGCTAGTTGTGAAGCCATATGGGTTCATAAGCTGTTGACAAGTCTATTTGATCTGGAGATGGAAGCAACTGTGATTCTATGTGATAACCAAAGTTTCATAAATATGACATAGAACCTTGTGTTCCATGACAAGTTGAAGAACATAGAACTCCGGTATCACTATATTCGTGATATGTGCAGAGGGGAGATATAAAGCTCCAATATGTTGGCACATATGAGTAGGTTGAAGATGTGTTGACCAAGCCTCTGTGTCGTGTAAAGTTTGAACACTTTTGAGACAAGCTTTGTATAGTCTGAAAGGAACTCCCTCGAAAGGGGGAGTGATGCTGATGATACTATGGTATCCTGACCAACAACGAGTAACTTAGTTAGGATTTTATATCCTAGGGGACTAATCATCCCTGGACAGATCCTGAAGGTTTGGTAAGGACAATCTGTCAGAGTACCTGTGCATGTATATGCTAGCTGTGGTCAGTAGTGGTAGCTCCGTTAGGATTTTTATAATCCTAGGGAATCTTATGATTCTTGGGCAGATTCTGAAGGTCCGGTAAAGATGGTCTGTCAGAGTACCACGTGGTAGCTTCGTTAGGATTTTATGTCCTAGGGAATCTTATGATTCCTAGGCAGATCCCTAGGGAATGTCAGAGTACCACAAAATGTTGTTGATACACCTGCTTCATTATGTTGCCCCATGATGATGATGATGTTGTTGCTCCAGCCTCGTGCTGTGATGATGTTGTTTCTCCAGCCTCGTGCTGTGATGATATTGCTCCAACCTCATGCTGTTGATGATGTTGTTGTTGTTATTTATTTTATGCTAACTGATGTTGATGTTTCAGGTTCCAAATCCATGTTGTGAACGATGATGAGGATGCTATTCCAACTCCATGCTGTGAATGATGATGTTATTGATGAGAAAAACTTCCGATGATTTATAGATATGCCAATCAATGTTCCATATGCTATTGATGTTGCTTCCCTCTCTCTCTCTCCTGATGATGTTGTAGAATACCCTTCTTGTTAAGGGGGAGTGTTGAAATATTGTAAATGCAAAGAATATTCTACTTATTATTGAGCTATTATCTTATAGATCAATCCCATTTTTTGGATTGGTCAAACCCTAATTATATGCTGCTAATTAAGAAGTCGGCTCCCAGACCTAATTAAAGTGGTTTTAGCCATTAAGTGAAGAAGTCGGCTCTTCTTGATGAAGATACACCACCCTAGTGCTTGCCAACCAGTATAAATAAGAGTGGAAGGCGCCTCATTATCTCACTCACTCACTCAAGTCACTCATCTAGTGTGCAAGTTTGAAGGAAGCTGCAATTGCCAGTTGACGAAAGAAGGAAGAGAGAGGCACATTGCTTGGTGTTGGATATTCTTTTGTGTTTGGTTTATTAACTTGGCATTGTATTGACAATCTATATTAAGGAAGTTTTTGGTGGGTTTTCTCATCCATGAGGGTTTCCAAGGATAAATGTTGTGTACCTTGTGATTGTGTATCTTTTAGTGATCTTGCTTATGCTATTATTGTCTAGTAAATTGAAAGGAACCTAATAGCAACTCCAAATTTAACAAAAACAACATAAGCAAGAAAGAGCATGACACCTTCATGAACTTGAGAAACAATGACAACATTGTGGTTTTAAAAGGTGACAAAGGAGGGGCCACGATGTTAGCCTATGGCTTACCTTACCAATCACTAAGTTTAATTGTCACATATATTTGTATTATTCATTTAGGATATTAGTAATATATTCTCAAGTGATGACTAATGAGTTAGTTAAGATTTCTTAGCCTAGTCATCATGCATGATTTTAGGATCTAGAGCAAATCTCTCTATGAGGTGGCATTGCCCATTGTACTATAAATATGTACCATTTGTGTGAATACAATAGAGTTGACTAGTGAGCCTTTTTCGTCATATTGTTGTTCTTGTGCTTATTTTATCAATTGGTATCAAAGCATCTTATAGTTCGTAAGGCCCTGGTAATCTTGTGATACATGGTAGTTTTCCATGGATGGTGAAGAATTCAACCTCGATGGTAGATGCCGCTCACACCATCAAATTGCAGATCTATAATCTTTGGGATGCGTAAAGAAAATAAAGAAAGCTAGAGCTAAGACACCGTACAGACGCCATTGAAATTTTGTTGCAGTGCACACAAATGTACGGACTTTACAGCTTATCAAAAATTGGGTAAGGCTAATTTTGTATAATGTTTTTATGGAATATGTTCACCATCACCAGAAAAGACTTTTGAGTAGTATATTTTCACAGGAAATTGTTGTTGTCTCTAAGACTATTCTTCCTCCTCTTGCCCGAGTTTTTAGCCGAGTCTCTTGCTAGTCTTCTTCTAGATTTCTGAACCCAACAAATCCATCAAATGCCTAAACCATCGATCTACGCACTCTTCTTAATTTATTTCTATCCAACGTAGAAGAAACCCTAATGCAATAACTCCACATAAGATAACAACACAGATCCTCATTTTCAGATACCTTTTTTTTATGTATTGCATTTAAACAAATTAGGATTGAATCCTGAAAACAAAAGAGTGAATGTTAAAGGAGGAGCGATGGCTTTTGGTCACCCACTTGTTGTGTCGCTTCATTATCACATAAAATGAAAAGGTGTGGCAAAGACAACATATTTGAAGTATTTTCAATATGCAAATGCACTAGAATGGGCACAACAACAATTTTTGAGTTTGGAGATGCTATGGATCCCTTGAGCAACAGTCGCATGACAACAGTCTTTAAATATCTATTTATTTAAGCATGACAACACTGCCACAAGAGGGAACACATTGAGCAATAGAAAAAAGGTGTTTTATCAATGAATTCAACAGACCACAACTATGTCAACCACTTGCACGTATGGCTTGAATGAGTCCCATTGTGCGCTGAGGTCACCTGTTCAGAGAAACACACAATGTCCAAAGCAAGTTAATTCAAGCACAATTAATACCATATCGCTTCTAAATTGGTAAAATTTGCTTTTATCTGGTATGTGATTTGAAACTTTTGGTAAATTGTGAAGTGTTGGCTTGGTTTTTTCACAGCTGTACAAATGTGACTACTTGACACCAAATACTTAGTGATCTGCTCCAGAGTTCCTCAACATACAACAATAAATCACCCATCGAATCCTCATAGCTCTACTCTGGTGATTTCTTCCACATATTGCTCAACCATCGTTTCAAAATGTGCTAATTGATGTGTCGATCTATCTACTTGTGTTGGTCAAATGGAATTTTGATTTTGATGGCTGGTTCATGGTAAAGGATTTATGTGGTCTCCTTTTATAAAACATATCATTCATAAAGCAACTTCATGCACAAATTTTAAGAAATCATTAAAATACTTACTTATGTTTAAGAGTTAGACTTGGAGGTTGTTCTTATTTTTAAACATGGAGTATAAAAGTGTTTTAGTAAACACTATCACTTTATTTGGTTGGAGTGATAAGTGGATTATTTAAACATTAAATTAATATTTATTTTAAGGAAAGAGAATTTGTGAAGTAAAGGGTGTTTAAAAAAAAAACGATGTCAGATTGAATACTTTTTAAAGTTTGAGGGGCTTCTTCATTGAATGAATGTTGTAATTGAAGATTTGAACAAATTTGTTCACTTCAAAGGGGCAAATTTCATAAAATTTAGTTAAATATGGACTTTATGTAAAGGGTGATTTTGTAATCTTGATGATAAAAGAAGAGGGCGATCTTATTATTGTAATCATGAAATAAAGAGATTGAGAAGCATCAAGTGCAAAACTCTCTCAACTTCTCTTTTGATGAGACTTTTTAGAGGATCAAGGCCAAGTCCCTTAAAAGTTCTCCTTTTGTGCGTGGAGTGTGCACTCTTTTCTGGTGCCTCGTGTTACTCTTTCATTGTGATTTTTTCTTGAATGTTTTTGAGGTTTATTGTCTAGTTATGACATAAACACAATTGTAATTTTAGCATTTAATGAAACACACACAA
Source organism: Picea engelmannii (assembly GCA_009831015.1). Lineage (NCBI taxonomy): Eukaryota > Viridiplantae > Streptophyta > Pinopsida > Pinales > Pinaceae > Picea > Picea engelmannii. Next base: position 151,628 of record ML817450.1, on the reverse strand, counting down.
GCTCAAGCACAATGTTATTAAAGCGCAATCAAGAAAATATGATCGAGCATTTACAAGCAATGAAATCATATCAGTGAAGGCAATGCAATCAAATTAATCAAATGAGAAATTGCTCAAATCATTGCAACAATGGACACAACAAGCTAATATTCAAAGAGATATCAAAGCATCATCAAATTTGAAGATCAAATCAATTTATGAATCAACAATAATCGTAACTTACAAATAGTCCTTTTGTAAGTTTACTTGTATCTTTGAAATCAAGTTGAATTATATTGTATTTTTCGGGTGCATTCTCGGTTGAATCCGACACCCTCTACTTTTTGAGTCCAATTTTCAATTGTTGTGTCTGTCAATGAATCATTGTAAAATCACAAGTTTGGGTGCATTTTCGGTAGTATCCGACACCCTCAACTTCTTGGAAGCGAGTGATTCAAGTGAGCGAGTTGCAAGTAAGCCTTCTTTTGTCGAGTCAAATTGTAATCAAGATCTACCTGCACAAGGAGACCTCATTTAATGTTTTGAAATGGCTCGAAGTCTCTAATTATCAGAGTTTATGAACACTCTAATAAACACTAATGAAGACAACACAATTCTTCAATCAGTGCTAACTTGTTTGCAAGTGATGCAAGCTAAAGTTAGAATCTTTCAAGCATAATCCCAACTATTGAATGATGAATTGATAGATCTCAAAAATCAACAGTTGGTGAAGTGTTCTGAGTTGGTTTTTGTTCAGAACAACCCTCTCTACGATGATGAAGAGGAGGATGATGATGATGTTTTTGATGAACATATAGTGATTGGGAAACTCAATAAGACAACTCCATATTCAGACAAATATGAAGCTATTCTTGAACCTACATTTCAAGAGTTTTCTTTTGATTTTAGTAAATAAAACCTTTCAATGATGCAACGACAATATGTAAATCAAATTTCATAGATGTCAAAGCAACATGTTGAGAATACTCTTTCCAAGACCATCATCAGACCCCGAGAAGAAATATGCCACAACAAGCATAGAACATGACTTGGATATGGCAAGGAAGTTTCCTTTCATATTCTTGATTATTCAAAACGAATCCACTTCATCAGTGCTGGATTCCTTCAAGAAGTTTCAACTTCACTTGAAGTTTTAACTTCCCATGTTCCAGTTCAACATCAGAATGCAAAATGCCAACATTGCAATTGAGTTGGTCACATGGAGAATCGATGTTTTGATCTCCATCCTTGCCAACATTGTGGCAAGCATAACTATTTTCAAGACATATGTTCAATGCTGAAGAAAACTATAAGATTGAAGATTCACTATGAGTGGATCGATCCTTGGCAGTGATCATCAACAACCAAGAGATTATATAAGTTTTACAGTATAATTCAATCTCGAGTAAAGACTAATCTTGCAGCACATATCATTTTTGTACCTCACATCAGTGGTCCCCTTATGGTGTAGCTTTTAAGCATGGCCGTCATGGGATGTGATAACATGTGGTTGTTTCTGCATGCCCACTTTGTTTTGTACACAAATGGAATAAGTATGGTACTCTTGAGTGTAGAAGAGGGAGTACAATGATGTAACTTTTCTGTACCTTAAGGGGGGGAGTTCAAATATCAAGTGACGATGGTTCGTGAAACCACTTGTGGTCTCTCTTTTCAATTGACAAAGGGAGGAATTGAAGATGGTTGTCAGATCGAAAGTTTCGACAACAAATATGCTAAATGGGCATGCAATTTTCCAAATGGGCAATTGCAGTTTGTAGATGATAGATTTTGGTAGAATTATGATTCAATGACTTGCAATTGAATCATACACATGATACATTGGGATGTTGTTGGACACTTAAAAGAGTTAAAATTGGTTAGTGGTCATCCAAGAACCATCAGATTCATGGTATCAATTAGTCAATGGTTATCCCATACCACATATTCAGAGAGCACTTCAGTGATACACTGATAATAGAGTGGTGATCATACATGTTCACCAATTAGCAGAAGACGTTAGATTCTTCTAGCTCAAATACTTGGCAAAATGATCGAATTGTAAAGCAGTCAGGGAATGTTCAAATATTGAAGTTGTTCACTTCCATATCTCAACTCTCTTCCAATTCATTTCAGATGAAGCATTCAACATGCAGATTGATGATTTTTTCAGGCAGTTCTTCATTGAGGCTTAGCTCAGGTGTTTCAATACGAAGACTTGGAAATGATACCAATTTATGCTTCATTGCTGGTATTATTGATCGAACTTGTGATTGAGGGGGAGAATGTTAACCTATGTCTTACCTTACCAATCACTAAGTCTAATTACCACCTATATTTGTATTATTCATTTAGGATATTAGTAATATATCTTCAAGTGATGACTAATGAGTTAGTTAAGATTTCCTAGCCTAGTCATCATGCATGATTTTAGGATTTAGAGAAAATATCTCTATGAGGTGGCATCACCCATTGTACTATAAATATATACCATTGGTGTGAATACAATAGAGTTGACTAGTGAGCCTTTTCCGTCATATTGTTGTTCTTGTGCTTATTTTCTCACACGATTGTCATGAACAAGACATATTACAACGACAAAATGAGGGACCACCTCACCACCACTGGGAGTTACAAGAATTTGAGTAGCAACCCAATATCTAAGGTTATTAAAGAGGTCAAGAAAGTTATAAAAGACTCCAACCTAGACGAAAGGACGAAAAAATGACTTACTCCAAGCTGCGTAATCACCCCTAGAATCTATGGACTCCCTAAGATCCATAAGGAATGAGTTCCTCTGAGACCGATTGTCAACACAATCGGTTCCCCAACCTATGAACTCGTAAAGTATGTAGCGAAACTCTTAGGACCATTAATTGGCAACACTGACTCTTACATCAAGGATTCGGGTGAATTCGTGAAACTCATCAAAGAAGAGAGAATTTAACCAAAAGACATGCTCATTAGCTTTGATGTGGTGTCCCTTTTTACAAAAATTCCTTTAAATGAGGACATTCATGTTATCAATGAAGTCACAAACCTTGAAACAACTAGATTAGAAAAGGCCTGTCTAAGATCAACCTTTTTCAGCTTCCAAGGGGATTTTTTCAAACAAATAAGTGGGGTGGCCATGGGATACCCTCTATCCCCGATTGTGGCCAACCTCTTCATGGAGAAGTTTGAGAAGAGGGCTTTAGAATCATACCCCCTAAAACCATATATATGGAAAAGGTATGTAAACGATACCAACATCAAGTGGCCTCATGGCAACGAAGAACTAAACGAATTCTTTGAACACCTCAATCAAATTTTTGAAGACATAAAATTTACCATGGAACTAGAAGAAAATGAAAGTATTCCTTTCCTAGATGTACTAGTCACTAGGAAGCAGGATGGAACACTCAGTCACAAAGTCTTCAGAAAGAAAACTCACATAGATAACTACTTGCACGTGGACTCCCACCACCACCCTTCTCAGAAGATGGGGGTTTTCAATACCTTAGCCATAAAGGCAACAAGAATCTCTAACAAGGAGCATCTTGAACAAGAGATAAACCACCTTGTTATCACACAATTTGTACTTGTCCAAATCCTAAGACAAGTTGGTGAAATTGGCATAACAACATGATATCCCACCATTTTCATCTCAGTAAGAAATCCCCACTTTTAGGGATGGATGAAGGTCCAACTCAAGGGAGGCATCCTCGGTGGCCTAAAGGGCTAGGTATGATAAGGATATGGTTAAGAAATACCCCCCTCTCATTGGTCATCTAAGTTGAGAATGTTTATGTTCGAGGAATTGAGGCAATGAAGAGTATTGGTGTACCTGCCCGTAACAAGAACAATATAGCATATATATTAGCAATTTCCAAGTATAGGAATAATAATAAGACTTCAATAGACAATAGAAAATGAAAATATATGCTGGCTGATATGAAATTGCAGGAAGTTACCAGTTTATAACAACAATTAATGTTCTATAACAACAAGTAATGTTTTAGTGCTCATAATTGCAAGAAAATACATTAGAAATTAAGCATATATCCCAAGGATCAAGTAACAACTTTCACAAGCAGTTTCTAAGAAGTTAGCTATATGAGTTAAGTTGGTGTATGCAACGAATTAGCATGGATCAGTATGGCTGTAGCAATGTTTTGCAACAACAACAAATTAGTTAGTGAATTTGACTAATCTAGGGTTAGAACAAGTTAGTAGAAGATTTATAGAATAGGGTCTAAAAGTTGTTTGATCAATTCCTTCAACAAGAGCAAGTGGACAAGTTCCTTTTGGGCTTATGGAGTCTATTACAACAACAAAATACTTGGAGAAGCAAATGAAAATATTTTTATAAGGATGAAGAGATAAAGGCTTGAGGTGTTGGCACTTAAAGGCCCCAAGCTTTGAATCTCAAAGAAGAAATTTTGGCTAGAGTGCAAGCTCTTTTGGGCTCTAGCGAATTCCTCTTCTTCTTGGACTCTTGAAATATATTGTTTGCAATAAGCTACTAGAACAAGACTTCTAAAGTGATATCACTTTAGGGCTTTAGAAGCCTATCCTAGACAATATACTCTTGACAATTCAATAAGTGGAAAGAACTAGAGAGAGGAAGAAGCACCTTATGTTCCTCTTGTAGGGTTTCATATAAGCAATTTCATAATCTTCAATATGAACAAATAAAAATTAACCACAACCATTCATTGCAAATTTTTTTTGCAGATTTTACTTCACCAAGAATAATCAAGCATGGAAATCCTAGTTTGCAGAAAATTCCACCATACATGAGCCAAGAAGCATCCAAAACACATTCTCCAAGTGGTGCGCACTAGTAAAAGAGACCAATGTGCCAAAGAGGGTGAAATTTTCAGTCCTTCTCTCTTATGAGGGGAAGAATTATTTCTAAAAATGAAAATGGGAAGGTGTATTTATATCACCTTTCCCCTAAAATGTCAATACAAATAAAATAAGGGTCAACCTCGATAATTTTTTCTTATAACTTAATTTTACAAAATTTAATTCATTTGGCACAAAATAAAACCCTAAAGGTGACGTCATGCCCTTTTAGGGTGACATAAGGCATCTAATGTGGAATGATGAGCAAGATAAGTGTAGCACTTGGCGTTCAACGACCCCAAATCATGCCCACACGTGCCAAAATACCATGCCAATGTTGATTAAGGTTGGTTGTCATTGATGTCAACCCTTGAAGAAATCCTGGTAGTACAAAGGTCTGGGTAATGGACCCAAGTTTGTTTGATGACTTATTATTTTCTTTTCATGGTTGATAATAAGTACAAATGGATGAACTCCAAAGTGGTCCCCTTATGGTGAAAGCCCTCACGAGAAGACGCTTTGCAGATTGAGTTATCCTATAAGTATGGTTAGAGAACCCATGCTTATTTGTGGAATAATGAGATTAAGGTCAGTGAATTTATTATTGAAACTATCCTATATTGATAATTCTTGTCATTCCATTTTCGATGGTATGTGGAACGTCACATAACTCCTCACGGTTAGAGAGTTATGGCCATGAGAAGTTGGAGAACCCAGGTTTGGGTAATGGACCCAAATTTGTTTGATGGATAACGGTATGAGTTTTGATATATTTTTAGGTAATACTATTATATATGTATAGTACATGTCATGCCATTTCTGGTGGTATGTGGAACGTCACATAACTCCTCACGGTTTGAGAGTAATGGCCATACGAAGATGGAGGACCCTCTTATGTCATCGAGAAGCCCAAAAGGTCAAAGTAGTCAAAGTGGTTTAAGAGATTTTAGAAGGTAGATAATAAAGTGAAGTGATGAGTGTACTATAATTCAAAGTGAATACAAAATAAATTATTTAAATAATAAATTTAATGGAGAAATTAGAAGTGGGTTAACCTTAAAATAAAAAAAGTGGGTAAAGTGACCTAGAAGATGTTTTTAAGGAAGCTACTTGAGTATAAATAAGAGACAATACTCTCTCATTTTAAACACATTTGAGCATATTGAATACCTATAGGTTTCTGAGGTAACCAAAGGATATCTAAGCCGAATTTCTAAGGAAAGTGAAGAAAAGAAGGCCAGAATTTAAGGAAGGATAAATTCTTTTGATGATGCTTTCTANTTCAGGTCATCTCACCATTTTTGCAATAGTTTTTTTTCTAGAATGATTCAGACCATGAAATTTCTATTCCACTGAGGAAACATATCCAAGTATATGTGGTAAAAAATTAAGCTTGTGGGTCGTCGTATTTTTGGAGTTACACTCCGTGGAAAATAGGGTTTGTGGCTAGTCCTGAAACTAATCAAAAATAGGTGTTTCGGGTAAAGACATCATAATTTCTTCATAACATATTTAAATTAAGTAAGACTAGATGTGTTGGTTATAGTATAGTCTGTAGTATGCTGTGTAATAGTGTCATATCAATTCAACAAATATTCCGTGCGGGGCACTCTCTACAAGGTCGCTCTCTAGAATAAACCATAATTCAACAAGGTGTGCCATTTTTGCTATAACTCATTTTCTGAGAGGTTCCAAGTAGTGACACTTGGAGGAATTGCATAAAACACACTGAAGAACATTGTGTATCAGTTTTAAATCTTTATTCATTACAGGTACAAAGTTATGATTATTTCAAGTTAGGGTTGTTGACAAATCCAAAACTAGTCTTTTGAGGCTAAAGAAACGTTTGATGAAAATGCTAGTCTCTTGTTGTTAAGTTAAGGAAGGTTTGCAGGTATGTGATCATATACACCAGGTCTATTACAAAGTTAAAAATCATATTTGGATGATAAAATTGATGAGGGATTTTGGTTAAGGTACATGTTGGGTACATGGTTGAAACAAGCAGTTGATGAGTTGATACATACATGAGGTGTATAGTTGATGATGTTGGTACATATTGATGAGTCATAGTTGATGAGTAGTTGATACATGATTGGTACATACTTGATACATGGCTGAATTCACTTGTTTATGATACCGGTTGATTACAAGTTCTTTGGTACAGGTTGGTGCATGGTTGATGCACTTGTTTATGGTACATGTTGATTACAGGTTGAGATATAGGTTGGTGTATGCTTGATGCACTTGTTTATGGTACAAGTTGATTACAGGTTGAGGTACAGGTTGATGCATGGTTCAGGTTTATTGGTACATGTTTACATCGATATATCTCATAGTGATAGTGTGACAATGGTTCTATCATTCTATTTCTACTTCAGGGCGGTTGGACAGGGTAAGGATAGATGGTTGTAGCCGGAGAACATAGGGGGTTGTAGTATCCTTCTGGTTGTAGCCAGAGAATTGGGGAGTTGGAGCTTCCCTCAGGTTGTAGCCTGAGAAACTAGGGAGTTGGAGCCTCCTTCCAGTTGCAGCTGGAAAACAAAGGAAGTTGGTGCTTCGAATGAATGTAATTCTTCAAGACATATAAGAAAAAACATTTCGTGGTTTTCTCCCGCTTTGTGTTTCCGTGTAAAACACTGGTGTACTGTGTATGTGTATGCTTGGTCATTTGTTCATTGCTTATTTACTCTGCAATTATTGGATGATAATGTTTCATTGATATAACACTTGGATTATATGGTTAAAAATGATTAAATTGCTCTATTACTGATTCACCCCCCTCTCAGTAATCCAACAATTGGTTTAAGAGACGGTTCCTTAAGGAAATATTTTAACCACTGGAAAGAGATCATGGATTATTCTGAGAATGGATTATTCTGAGAATGGAGTACCAATGTTTAATGGTCATAATGGTTTTAAGTATGAGATGTGGAGCATAAGGACGAAAGCATTTTTACAGGAACATGGACATTATATTTGACTATCAGTTATTACAAAATATGATAGTTCAAAAAGGCCAAAGACTGCAACAATTAATAAATTGAGGAAGAATAACAAAATAGCAATGGATTTCATCTGGGAAGGATTACCTAATCCAGTAAGAGAAAAGGTTGGTAAATGTTAATAAGCAAAAGAAATTTGGGATAAGTTACATGACATATATTCTTCACCCATCACAGATTCAGAAAATGTCAAAGAAGATTCAGATACAAATCAAGAATAATTATGTTCACCATGTCAAGAAGATTTAGAAGATGAAGATTACATAATCACCAGAGGTATGCTGTTTTGTGTTAATTGTGAAAAACATGAACATCTTGAAATAGAATGCCATGAAGAAAATGAGACAGGAAAAATAATTGAAAAGGAAGACAATTATGAAGAAGAATTGATTAGTGCTTTAGATGAACTAAAAGAAGAAAACAATTCACTCAAGAAAGAATTGATGTAACATCCCGCTCTGGCGCACTGAGAAAACTTATTCTTTGAGGACACTTGCTCGCAAGTGATTTGAACTTTTATGATAAGAAAAAATTTATTCTTGATTATGATGTGATATGATAGATGACATGATGTTTTACTGCTTTGACGTGGACATGTGCTATTGACTCGGTTTTACTGAGTGTGCAAGGTTTTTGACCTTGAGGATGCAGAGGCATCGACCGTACCCCTTGGACTCCGAATCGAGTCAGGGAGTGTGCTTTTGGGGTTGATTGTTTACTGTGATTTTAGTACATTTGATTTGATGATATGATGTGGACATGTTCTGACACGATTGTTGATGATGCAGGCTGATGATAGCTTGCCGACCAGACTCACATATGGAGTAAAGGGGCCACGCACGATTTCTAGAGAGGTTGAGGGAGAGGTGTGGACAATAGCCCTACCACAGCCTACTAGCACTCCCATCGTGGCTCAAACTGTAGGTTAACGATTAACTAGTTCGAGAGGATCCACGATGCCGTGAGGGAAGACTGCGACAGTCACTCACGATGACTTTAAGGGGCGCGCAATAAGGCGAGGGCCTTATTCATTAGAAACCATTAGTCTCCCACAAGTTCACCTGGCGGAGTGTTGACTCTTGGGGTTATTGATGTCTACCAATCAGTCAAGAGACGAGTGGCACCCTTGGAGCACGTGGTGCATCCTGAAGGGCACGTCGCGCAAAAGAAACACAAGAGGCGAGTGGCACCCTTGGGGCACGTGGTGCATCCTGAAGGGGTACATCACGCAAAAGAAACAAGCGAGGCGAGTGGCACCCTTGGAGCACGTGGTGCGTCCTGAAGGGCACGTCACGTTGATGTTGATGAAGGAACAAACCTATATGGCCCTAAGACTTCTAACACATTAAGAAATTCTTAAAACAACTTCCCTAAATAATTGTCGCCCAGTTCAGAATCTAAGTCCTAAGTCTAAAACTTCTCTAGGGTAAAATTTTGTTTAACCTTAAGAAAAAGACCTTATAATAAAAAAAATAAAAATTTAAGCTAAAAAAAAAAAAAAAACCACTTAAGCAATAGTTTTAGTCTTCATAATTTTTTGGGGTAAAATGAAGAGAGCAATAATTTAATTAAAATCCGTGGTTTTAAATTGTAAAGAAGAAATAAATTATTTAACTTGTGAAAGTGTAAAAAGATTTCAAATCAACAATAAAAGGAAAAAAAAAAATAGCGCAACTTCCATTTTGGCCCTAATAAAAGGGGAAAGAAGGGAATAATAAAAATTAGGAAACTAAAGAATGGGGGGGAAACATAATAAGGGAAAGAGGGGAACTTATGGTAAAAAATGAGGTCAACATAGTAAGGAATCTGCAATTAAGAACCTTCTAAAATGAACTAAATTAACAACTTCATTTTAGGGAAAGTATTCAAACTTGTAAGGGAATCTAGGAACACCTAGGAGTAAATTTAGGAGCAACTCTAGGTGGGTGAGGGAAATGAGACAATTAATAAATTTAAAGAAAATAATTATTGGAGGAAAGAGGGGAATGGACGACACTTGTGCAAAGGAGAATATTTAGAAGATTTTTATTAAAACTTAATTTAAATGTGATTTAGGGAAAGTTGGAGGTTCTAAAAACTCTATAAAAGAAAGGGAAGATCAGGAAGAAGGGGATCGGCTGTTAGCGTAACGTTACGCTGCCGGATTTGTGACTTGACTGATTACTTGTGGGGAGTTGGGTTTTCCCGGCTCGGAGAGGAGTGGTAGCTCAGCCTTGCGAGGCGAGCTGGGAGCTAGATGTACCATCTGGATAGTGTGTGGCTCCTTTGCGGCTCGAGGAGCTAAGGGGGAAGCTGAGTACCCCTAGTGATTGGCTGGGAGGTATCGGTGTAGTCTCGACGGTCGGCGAGCGAGAGCGGCATGGAGCACGCGGATGACACTCAGAGCAAGCGAACAAAAAATGATATGCATTCTGTTGATTGATAGAATGTTGTAGGGTGTATGTTTTAGATCTGTAGGTGTGATGAGTAGGTAAACTGTATGTTAGTTTGATGACTAAATTTTATAGCTTTGCTGATTGATTATCTCGTGCCTTGATGCGTTTAATAACCTCGACCCTTGATTGATAGCGAAGTTCCTTATTCTGTGTTTTATAATCGTCGGATGAGTTTTTCTTTGTGTATTTTATATCGCTGGATGGACCCCACTTTGTTTCATTACTTCCTTCACAACTTAACTCGGTGATTGTTTTACTGATGGCCTTTATCTCTGCGTGTTTTATCTCCGCACGGTACTAGTTTACGAATTATATCTAGAGCCTTCTCCCACTAGATTGATTGCCTACTAGCATTCTGGTCTGCGTTTGTATTGGAATCCCTGCCTGTCGGCGTTGGGGATTTGCAGTGAAGTCCTAGCATTTTTGAAAGTGTTTCCTTAACCTTGAGCACGAAACATTACAGTTCAATGTTTTTTTTTATAATATTTTTTTTTGCTGTCCACAAATTTTATATTCCAATGAAAGTTTGATAACAATGAGAATACGCGATTCTTGAATTTTTACTGGTCAATGAGTTTAGACTTCCTTTAAACCCTTTTTACAGGTCGTTGTTTTAAATAACGTTTGACTAACGATTGTGAACAACGTTGACTTCTTTCTGTAACATTTTGAACTTAAGGCAACATAATTTTACTGGCTAGCGGATCCATCCTTGTGTAGAGGGTAGAGTGGAATCACGTTCAAGGTTGACTATTACAATCCGGAACGCGTTTCGACCAAGTGGCCCTTTAAGGTGGTTTAACCTTGCAGCTCTGGGCTCATCACCGCCTGTAGCTCAGTGGATAGAGCGTTGTTTCCTAAGCAGAAGGTCGTAGGTTCTTGACCCCTACCTGGCGCGTTTAATTGTTTGTTTGGGTCGTTTTATGAAGCTGTAAGGTAGCTAGAGAGGTAGTGGGGGGGCCCAGAGGGCCCATAGTGATAATAGTGGAGGTCATTCAATGTAAGGTGGACTAGGTCCACTATATTATTAAATAATTCCCACTATGGTAGTTAGATATAATAAATGTAAGAGG
>ML817450.1:70785-108326 GCA_009831015.1 Picea engelmannii | reverse complement strand
TCAATCAATACACCTGCCTGAAACCATTGGTGACACCTGTGTTCTGTGTTTGATATTTGATGTTTGTTGTTTATTTTCACAGTTTTATTTGTTTTCAGTTGATATTAGATTGTAGTTTGTTTTATTTCTGTTAACCCTATGCTTCCACAGCTGTTCTGCCCTGATAAACCCAACAGGGTATGCAAGAGCTCTCTATTTTCTCACCTGGTGACCGTTTGAACGCGAACACCCAGGCTTTCAGAAAAGTGATGCTAATGCAAATATGTACTTCAAGGTAAGAGGTAACCAACCTATTATACTAATATTGTATGTTGATGATCTCCTTCTAACAGGAGATGAAGGGATAATATCCTGGTGTAAGAGGGAGCTAACCTTAGAATTCGAGATGAAAGACTTAGGCTTGATGCATTACTTCCTAGGATTGGAAGTGTGGCATAGACATGGAGAGATATTTCTGGCACAAGGAAAATACATAGTGGATGTACTAAAGAGGTTTGGTATGATGGATTGCAAATCCATGTCTACTCCGATGGTTACCAACCTGAAGAAGCTGCATGATTTTGATACATGTTCAGATTTGGTGGATCCCACCATGTATAGGCAGTTGATTGGATCATTGATGTACATGAGACACACTAGGCCAGATATATGCTATGCACTGATTGCAATGAGTCAATTCATGACTGAACCGAGATAGAGACACTGGGTGGAAGAAAAGCACATCTTGAGATATCTCAGAGGGACCATTACTTATGGTCTGAGATATATGTCTAATGGTGGTTTATTTCTACATGGGTATGCAGATGCTCACTGGGAAGGAAGTCCAGTGGATTGGAAGAGTACTTCCAGATACTACTTCAGTTTAGGATCCGCTATGATCTCTTGGTCAAGCTGAAAGCATGGATCCATTGCACAGAGTACAACAGAGACTGAGTACATTGCAGCAAGTGATGCTAGCAAGGAAGCAGTATGGCTCAAAAAATTGGTTTTTGGGTTGTTTGGTGACAAGCTCGAGACGACGGTGGTTCACTGTGATAATCAAAGTTGCATAAAATTAACAGAGAACCCGGTATTTCATGACAAGTCAAAACATATTGACATGAGGTACCACTACATGTGAGACTTGGTCCAGAGAAAAACTGTAAAGTTACAGCACATAGCCACGAGCGAGTAGGTAGCTGATATCCTGACCAAGCCTCTGACCTCGATAAAATTTGTCCAGCTAAGAGGCAAGCTTGGTGTGGCTGAGAATGACTCCCTCATTGAGAGGGAGCATTAAATTTGGCAACATTAACAATCATTCTCCAATGAGAGGCCATATGGGCCACCCTGAAGCTAGCCATGTTGATTTGGAGAATCAATCAGTATTGTGAGGTATTGACAAAATCCAGGGGGATTGTACAACCTCTATGAGTCAAACCAAAAGTCAGGACGAACGAGATGCTATGTGAGTCTAATGCAAAAGTAAGGGGGAATGTACAACCTATGTGAGCATAGACAATCTAATGAAAAAGTCAGGGATAACGTACAACCTCTGTGAGCATAGACAAACTAGTGCCAAAGTCAGGGGGAACATACAACCTCTGTGAGCCTAGTCAAACCTTGTGAGCCATGAGCAAAAGTCAAGGCATCTAGCAAAAGTTAGGTTGAATATAAAATTCCTATGAGCTAGAAACAAATGATATTCCTAATATTGCAAATGATGTAATTGTATTGATCTAGTGCGTTGGCACGTGCAAACATTATCCACCATGAAAAGATTTTCAAATTGCCTTGTCAAGCGTTGTAACTAAAGTCTTGAGTCTAGTTCAATGTTAGAACTAAAGTGTAATGTTGAGTTGCAACTAAAGTCTTGAGTCTAGTTCAATGTTAGAACTAAGGTGTAATGTTGAGTTGCAACTAAAGTCTTGAGTCTAGTTCTATTTTAGTAATGTTGAGTTGCAACTAAAGTCTTGAGTCTAGTTCTATTTTAGTACTAAAGTGTAATGTTGAGTTGCAACTAAAGTCTTGAGTATAGTTCTATTTTAGAACTAAAGTGTAATGTTGAGTTGCAACTAAAGTCTTAAGTCTAGTTCTAAGTTTGAACTAAAGCATGTCAGTCTAAAGTCTAGTTCTAAGTTCGAACTAAAGTGTAATGTTGAGTTGTAACCAATCTCAAGTCTAGTTCTAAGTTTGAACTAAAGTGTAAAGCTGAGTTGTAACCAATCTCAAGTCTAGTTCTAAATTCGAAGTAAAGCATGAAGCTGAGTTATGTTTAATGCATGCAATTAGGTTACTATTTTGAGCTTCCCCTCTTCAGCCTATATAATAAGAGGTCGAACCCTCTCTTCAACACAGTTCTGCAAAACAGTTTTGAAAAATAGTTTTCATATGCAGGTTGAGGGTGAAGTAATAGAGGAGCACATCAATGATAAAGAGGCAACATATCAGAGGTGTATTTCAGCAAGGTCTTGTAAGTATTTGTCAGGTCATAGTCATCTTGGCAGGTTCTTTGAGAGAAGAACATTCATGGTGGATATTTGTAAGAGATCTTACATTATTAATGCAATAAAGGAATATTGTTTGCTAAGGTTTTTCTCCCTGCACAGGGTTTCCCCAGGGTATATGTGTTGTTGATATGCATGTTTACTTATCTATATAATTATTGCTATTCGATTATGATTTGGAATTGTTGAAGTGTATTAAGCTGGAATCAAAGTATTGAAGAAAATAAAACAATTAATCTGCATAAGAAATCAAGCTCATAATTTAACAATTATCTATATTATTAAGGACAACAGGACTAAAGACAACTTCCATCTTACACACAAATTTCAACATTTCATCACAAGGTTGAAGGGTTGCTGCCGTGATAGTGAATACATCAACATGTTCATATAAATCTTTAGGAGCAACTTTGATTGAGAAAGCATTAAATAATTCAATAGAATTTCATATTGCATTTTTGTATTACTTCATCTTGTAATTTTTAGTAGTGCATTGGTTTCTTACTTGTTTCACAATTAAGTTGAATCATTGACTACTTTCAAAATTTTAATTTTCATTTCCCTTGCTAATTCCAACCCCAAAAATAAAGCTTCATATTCAACTACATTATTAATGCAATCAAATTCTATGGTGCCTTGTTAGTTGAAACAAGTTATTCAAAGCATAATAGATAGAATATAGTTGCGGGAAACAATTAAATAGAGCAAGGCAAAAGGAAATATAATTGCATAAAATAAATAGTCAACCAAAATTGAGAATTAATAGCAGTTAGCAAACCTTTATGGGAATTCAAATTTGGATGCAATGTTCACCTTCCTCTTCGAGGGGGAGACCTCCAAGTACAATAATATTCATTTGACAATCAACTACATGCCTTCTACCACAATATCTGGTTTTTAATTGACCAAAACCCTAACCACTTAGTGGACATCCATTAATGAGGCCTCAACCACTAACATGGCGGGCCTTCTTTAATGTGGCCACTTAGATTTATTTATTTTACCCTCTACTAGCTTGTGAGGCTTTATTTACTAGTGGTGAACTGGTAAATGTGGCGCTCACGTTTTTCCAAAATAACAGTACATTGCAAACAAATGGAACCCTCATCCAATTTTGGAAGGTTGGTTTGAACTCTACAATTAGACCTAAGCACCTTCTTTATGAAGAATACATGAAAAATTGTGTGGAGTTTAAAGGGAAGGGTAGAGCCAATTTGTAAGCCATTGGACCTATACATTTGAGTATAATGTAGGGTCCATAAAACTTAGGAGCTACTTCTAGTGGCTCTTCTCCTTGAGTGAGGTTTTTGTCAAAATGGTGTTCGGAGTGATGTTGATCAACTTGTTGCTTCATGTGATTTTAAGCCAACACCAAATTATCTTTGAGGGTACAAAGAATGTTCACATTGGCTATCAAAGTGTTTTCCACCTCTTGAACCTTAGAAAGTTCTGACGAGTATAAGATCATTGATAGGGGTAGTGGTCCACTTACTACCTCAAAGGGGGTCACTTTAGTAGGAACTGTTATCGCACAGTTTGTAGCTAAGAAGAAAGGCTATAAAGTAGAAGGCCAAACTGGTGTAACAGGAACCTATCCCACCCAATGTCACCACGATGGGGAGGTTCTTTTTCTTTAGGGAGGTGAGGCCCATGGGAGACGTCCCCGGTGACCTGGGGTTTTGAAGAGGCTAAAGGATAATCAGACAATGACAAGTTTCCCCTTTCACATATCACCACTGAAACAGATAGTCCGACTTATAGCCAACAAAGATAACCAAATAGAATCCCTGCCCGAGAACAAAGCAACAATAAACTGATATATGTAGGCTCTGGTTAGTACTTCATATATATCAAAGACTATCTGATATTCAATATAAGCAATTTGAAAGTAAATATTGACGGAGTCAATGTTTATCAATAACAGTAAAAATTATATCACTTCATCAATATTTATTAGAATGATGTGGCATTCAATGTAATAAAACAATACTTGACCTAATTAATGCCTTTAACTACCATTCAATTTCTCATAAAGTAAAATGTTGCTGCATTAAGATGTAATAACCAAGGATGACATCAACAACTTAGGGTTAGTAGGGTTAGCTAGGGCTAGGGTTAGTGTAGTTAGGGTTTAAAATTCAAAGAGTTTGAGAGTTGTTTGACCAATTTCAATTCAACATTGGAGGACTTCTAGATTAGTGCCTTAGGTTTAATGGAGTCAAGAGTGAAGGATGAACAGGTTGAAGGAGGATGGCTAAGGACTGGAGGGAAGAGATTTCAAGTGCTGCTATGGCAGGGCCTTAAAGACAAAACCCTAGGGGAGAGAGGCTCACTTCGGTGTTGCTCTGGCAAGACCTCGTGCTCTCTCCTCCTTCCTTAGATGGAAAAAACGACTAACATGAAAGATAAAGTCAAGACAAGAGAGTCAAATGAGGGAGAGTGTTGCTACAACAAGGCTCTATCATCAAACCGTAGAAGAAAATGACCCTAAGTGTAAATAATCTAGGCCTGGGACGTCTTCTCCTTCTTGAGCTCAAACATGTATAGCTAAGAAAGGGAGAAAAGGAGAAAGGAGTGTAGCTACGACTAGGCTCTCTTTTTCCTCTTTAATGGCTGAAAATCTCTCTATCAGGGGACATGAGACAAGGACCTACTTGTGTGCTTGTCACCTAGGGTTTTTGTTCAACAATAATCATAAATACATGCAAGAAATTAAACTACAACCATTCATTCAAGAAGTTTTGCAGAAAAATACTTACAATTCACCAAGAAATAAATGTGCAAATCCTAGTTGTAACACCTTCCTTCAAGAGAGAAACCAAAATATGCCAAAATAGCCTTCCTTCAACAAGTGCACATCACCCAATTATCCAATAAACCAATATAGGGCGCTAATTTCAGACCTCACTAATGGGTGAGTGAGTTGTGATGATAAAATGAGAGTGAAAATCTCCCATTTATACAAAACCTTGACCTAATTTTACATTTTAGGTCAGGTAAAAGGCTGACAAGGCCAAATTATCAAAATCATACTGTTTTACATTAAATTGTCAAATTAAAACCCTAATTGAGTTGTAAAGAGATAATAAACCCCACTAAGGGAGGTGTTAGCCTCTTTTAGGGCAAATGGGGCATCCTGGAGCAAGATGTTAGCCCTCCTTGGGCTTCTCCAACCTGACACACGTGCCAATACTGCTCAGTCTGCCTCCCAAAATGCCCATACTGCTGGATGACATCATGGCTATCATGGGAGACGTCCTAGGCCTTCCAAGGCCAATGTTCCACTGAAAAAGAGCAAATCCCCCTAGGTCAAGCTATGTCGGGGTGCCTCTGGTGAACGTCCTCTTCTTCTCCGGTGCAAGCCACTGATCCACCTCTGTCTCGTCTTTGCCCCATGGTGGGGTCTCAACATCCATCTGATGGGCTCTTCAGCCCCTTGGAGGTCTGAACTGATCATCTCCCCATGTGTACCGGTCCAAATGGTACCTTTCCATCAGGTATGGTCCTGCATATCAAAGGCTATGCCCTCCATGGGCTAATCAGTCACAGGGATCATGGAAATGTCAATTACATTTCATCATTAATATTATTAAACACATGCATAAAATCCCTAATACATCAATCAATAGCTCAAAGACGCTACAGAAGCCTACAATACAAGTCTGGGGAAAAGGACAAGGCTTCTTATTGGGCTAGTGTCCACAGAAAAAGGAAAGTTCCCAGAGAGACCTCATCCAAGCCATGTAAGTGGAGGATGTGGTTAGGGGATGTTCAAGCATGTGGGTGCAATAAGGGCCAAGGATGCAACGTGTTACCTGTGGGTGCCTTTGTAGAAGGCGAGCTGTCCCTATCATGGATGCATTTCTTCCAAGCCCATTCTTGCCTTTATTCTTTGTATTCTTTTTATTTTTATTTTCTTTTTCCGTTCAAGAGCTAATCAAGGGACACTGCCTTGGCGTGGTGACCAGAGATGACAACGTTACCCATGAGTACTTGCGCAGAAATGCGAAGGCTGGCTCGTGATGAGACCCCCTTTCCCTTGGCCATGCAACCAAAAGTCACTGCCCTGGCGTGGTAAGCAGCTGGTGGCAATGTCATACTGTTAAATACCCGTGAACCTAATAGGCTGGCTCGTGATGAGACCCCCTATCCTCTGATTAGGTCTTGTTTTATTATTTTTTCGGGTCCCTCTTGTTTCTTGCTGAGAAGCCTTTTATTTCTTTCTCGGGGATCCCTGGGCGAAGCATCTCGAGGTTTATTCTTATAATTTTATCTTTTACCAGCTTGCTTTTACCTTCTAGGCCTTTAGCCCCTTCGTCCCATGAGGTAAGGTGCAGTCCTGAAAATAGGTCAACCTAATGCGTGAACAAGGGGAAAGGGATAGATGAGCAGGAGACAAGATGTAAAAGTGGTAGTATGATGGGAGCGGACGATGGCCTTTTAGAAATCCCCCCAGTGGCAAACCAAAAACCTACAGACACAGGCTTGTTAGGGTACCCTGTCAATCCCCCCAAAGATGGTCAAGTGGGAAAATGTAAGATCCAAGCAGTTGTTAGAGATAAAATGAATCATATGCATATATTTAAAGATTTCAATGATCAAAAGTGACACATACCATGATACCTGGACCAATTACCTCATGGAGAAAGAACCTCTTCTGACACAGGAGCAATCCGATGGTGATGGATGCTGCTGCTGCTGTCAAGACAAAAGATGATGGGAGAAAAATATGGGCCCTCCAGGGCTATGCTCAGGTCAATCCTGCTCTCGGTACTCCATGTCTAGGACCTGTGGGCCTTGAGACATGATCTCCTAGTTATCCCTAAAAAGTGGGGATAACATCTGGCTCCAACTTGGGGACATGTGCTCACCATAGAGTGCATGAGAAACTCAACATCTCTGGCATAACCTCTAGACCTGCTTAATCTCGATAGGGGTATCGGTAACAAAATTGGGGTGGTAATGCCATCCCAGCATACATATAGATATAAATATATACTGAAAGAAAACAATTAGTAAGTGTGAATATAAAAGCAAACTAACATGCAATGGAAATGATATAATACATGAGTGAAAAATGCCTACTTACCTGTACTTACCTGTGAAATCAGGTTGTCGGTGGGTAGTAACGCTTGATATGTAAAGCGTTTACTGGCAACTTTAGGGCCTCTCCCTCCATGGTCCCTAGATTGAAAGAGTTCGTACCTGCACAACTCATGATTTTATAAGGTCTTGTCCATAAACTGTCAAACTTCTTGTACATACCAGGTTTTTCCTTTCTCTTATCCCATAGAAGCATGAGCTCTCCTTCGGTGAAGTTTCTTTCTTTGACTTTATGGTAAAAGGTGTTTTTTATCTTCTCTTGATTTCTTTCCATCTGACCAAAGACACTCCTCCTTGTCTCATCTAGATCTATTAGATGATTGATCCTTCCTTGGATTGCTTCTGTATCTGTAGCGTATTGTTGGGCGAAATGGAGGATAGGAATTTGGAGGTTTACAAGAAGTTTTGCTTCTACTCCATATACCAACTCAAAAGGTGTTTTTCCTATGGAAGTCTTTGACGTTATTCGGTCTTCCCATACTGGATATTTTATTTTTCTATCCCAACACTTCTTATTCCCCCCCACAACCTTCTTTAAAATATTCATGAGGTTTTTATTGGTTGATTCTGCTAATCCGTTCCCTTGTGGGTAATAGTTGGAGGAATGGGATAGGACAATGCCATACTTGAAGCAAAATTCTACCAGAGCATATGAACTAAAATCTTTGGCATTGTCTGTAGTGATCTTGGAAGGGACACCAAACCTAGTTATGATTCGGTCTTCTAGAAAATTCATGACTACTTGTTTGGTGGCCTTCTTTGTAGGAATAGATTCAACCCATCTAGTGAAATAGTCTGTGGCTGTTAGGATCCACCGGTAGCCATTAATTGAATTTTCCTTAAACTCCCCAACAAAATCCAAAGCCCACTGCTGAAAAGGTGCTTCTATCACTATGGGTTTCAGGGGTTGCACTGGGAGTTTTGGTTTACTGGAGAAGTACTAGCAGGGTTGGCAAGATCAGACATACTGATGGGTATCGAAAAAAAGTGTTGGCCAATAATAGCTGGCCCTTAGGATCTTGTGGGCTGTAGTACGAGCCACAAAGTGCCCACCATAGTATCCAAAGTGTAATTCTCCCAGTAGCTTCTTTGCCTCCTCTTTGTTTACACATGTAAGTATAACCCCGTCGGGATTCCTCTACCGAAGTCCATCTTCAGTTAGGCAGTATTTCATAGCCTTTAATCTCAAAGCCCTCCTTTTGTAGTCAACTAGATGATCAGGGCAAGATAAGTTCTTTAAATAGTAGACGATATCTAAATACCACTCATCATGCTCTAATTCGCTGACCATCACATTTATTTGCTCACTCTCGCCCATTTGTATGGCTTCATGGTTGCTCTTAGTCATCATCTGGGCTAGACCTTGTCCCTTTATTATTTTGGTGGGTTTTATTTCTAAATCATACTCATGGATTTTGGAAACCCACTTTCCCCTAGTACCCATGCAATCTTGTTGTGACAAGACATCCTTTACAACTGGGTATGGGACATAAGCCTTAATTTTATTGTAGCCGACATAGTTTCCAAAGTGTTTGAGGGACTTGACCAGGGAATACACTTGTTTCTCAGTAATAGAATAATTCAACTCAGAATCTCTAAGGAATTTTCTCATAAAAGCCACAGGATGTTCATAGTCATCAACATATTTTTGCATTAGGACACCAGTAATAGTATCCTGGGATGCAAACGATAATATTATGAAATCTTGTGAAAAATCAAGGCTGATCAAGACAGGAGCTTGGGAGATAACATCTTTAATATATTCAAAGGATTTGTTGGTCTTATCACCCTAGCTGAAGGAAACATCCTTCTTTAGAAAGGTGCTCAAAGGTTTTATCCTCTTGGCAAAGTTTGGTACAAATCTACGAATAAAGTTGATCTTTCCAAGAAAGGATTGTAAAGATTCTCTGTTGGTTGGGGGGTAGACATCCTTTATTGATTGGACTCTTTCGGGGTTAATGGAAACTCCTCCCTACAAAGCCACATGACCTAATAACTTTCCTTCATCAATACCGAAAATGAATTTCTTGGGATTCAGCGAGATACCATACTTTCTGCATCACTCGAAAACAATCTTGAGGTGTGAGAGATGGTCTTTTCTATACTTGGACACAACGGTAAGGTCATCCTGGTAGATTTCTATGATTTTTTGTATAAGGTCCCTGAAGGAAAAATCCATTGCTCTTTGGAAAGTGGCACCGACATTCATAAGACCAAACAACATTCTTAAGTACATAAAGGTTCCCCATGGTGTGGTAAATGCAGTTTTGAGCTGGTCTTCTCTTTTAAGAAAGACTTGGTTGTATCCTGAAAACCCATCCAACATAGACATCATCCCTGCCCTTGTGAACCTTTGAAGCAAATATTCCATGTTTGGGAGCTGGTAATTGTCTTTCAAAGACAATTGGTTGAGGTTACAGAAATCAACACACAAATGGATGTCACCATTCTTTTTTCGGACAACTACCAAATTTGACATCCAAGAGGAATATCTGATAGGGGTTATGATGCCATCCTCAACCATATTCTGGAGTTCATTCTTTATTTGGCTTGCCAACTTTGGATTGATATGTATTAGCTTTTTTTGGAAAGGTTTGGCTCCTTCTACCAAGGGTATAATGTGTTGGATAACGTCCCCCCTATAAGCTTTCAAATCATCGTAGTTCCAAGCAAAGGTGTCCTTGAATTCCCTGACAAGTTCTAAGATCTCTATCCTTTCCTTCTCGGTGGTGCCTTTACCTATTTTGATCATTCTTGGGTCTATTTCTGTACCGATATTGAATTCTAGGGCTTCATCAGCTTGTTTGTTGGGCCTTTTTCCTTTGAAAAAATCATGCCTATCGAATAGGTTTTCTAGGGGAACACAACCCTTTGGCAAGGTATTTCTTTGCAGGTTAACAACTTCCAGGTTCATGGAATCAGCTAGGAAAGTAATTTGCAAATCGGTGAACTCCTTGCTGTTCTCCATGAACCTGATAATTTGATCGTCATCCTAAAAAACTTGCCAATATTGCAAATTATCGGGGACATAAGGTCTAACGAGAACCTCCATATTGCATAAGTCATGAAGAGGTCCCTCACAAGGTTGTAAGGTAGAAGCAGAAACAACCAAATCATCCGCCATGTGGTTTTCTTCTCGAGGAATGGCTTCAAGTGACATTATTCTGAAGGATTTTGAGAGGGATTGAGCCATGTCTCGGTACTTCTTCAACTTCTCATTTTTAGTGGAAAATCTCATCATAACTTGCGATACAATGAGGTCTGAGTCTCCCTTTGCCTTTAAGTGTGTAACGCCTTTGTCAATTGCTAAGTTGAGACCTAGGATCAAGGCCTCATATTCGACAATGTTGTTGGTGCAATGGTATTCCAGCCTATATGAATGGTAAAAGACTTCACCGGAAGGGGTTGTCAAGACAATTCCAGCGCCTGATCTAGAGTTTGAGTGGGATCAATCAAACTCCAAGGTCCAGATTCCCTCAGACTCTTCGATGGTGTCAATATTTAACTTCCCTTCTTGAACAAGCCAATTGTTGATGTCACTGTCAATAAACAATAGTTGGTCACTTAACTCATCGTGGGTTTCAACTGGATCGCCTACGAAAGGTTCATTCTGGAGGGTAAAAAATCCTCTTTCGGGATGAGGGATGGTTGCTTTATATTCCTTTTCTATAAAACTTCCATTTAATTGCTTTATGAGGTACTTGTGAAGGATGATACCGAAACTGTTCGAGTCATCCACGATGATCACATCTATAAAGAAAGGGGCACTCGGGTAGGAGTCAAAAGCAACTTCCAGATCTTTAATGACTCCCTTTGCAAAACCACCTTTGGTATTTGATCATGAGAAGGTCAAACCCAATTGATGCATGGTTTTCTCGGTCATGATATTGTTTGTGGCGCTTAGGTGCAAAATACTGTTGTGGAAAAAAGAATCGTTGAATTGGAGGGTGAGGTAGAAATGTGTTGTCTCGCTTCTCTTCGGAATAGCATTGTCTACTTGGTGGATGAAGAGAGGAAACTCTTCAAGAGGGTCATGCTCAAAGGTTTGAGGCGAGGAAATTTCAATCTCTCCTTCCTTGTCTTGGGAAGGTTCAACCTTTATGGGGGATTCCTGAAGGAGGGAATCTTGTGCATTGGTATGAGAAAAACTCAACTTTCTTTTAGGAGGAGTGGTTTCAACTTCAAGGATTTCGGGGAGTTCAGGTCCAGTGACAAAACCGTCATCAGGATCTTTGAGGTCATCTTTTCGTGAGAGGTTAATCTGGCAGATATAATCCTCGAATTCGAGATTCCTCTCAATTTGATATGCCAAATCTTGTGCTTCCTCTAAGGTTGAAGGTAATCGGTCTCTGAGGTTGAACTGCAAAACTCCTTCTAAAGAATTCAAGTAGTGTTCAAGGATGGATTCTTCTGAGTTTAATTTTGGTCTGACCCTTTTGAGGAGAAAGTTGAATCTATCACTAAAATCTCTAACGCCTTCACAGGAACCCTTGCAAACGTCAATATATTGGGAGAAAAGGTCTTGCTTGTGTTCATCATTACACCACCTTATTTTGAAATCCCTTTCCAACTCTTCAGGATTTCTTATGCTTCCCTTGTATGTATCAATCCAAGTTCTAGCATAAACTATGAGAGATCTCACAAAGAGTCTCACAAAGACATCGGGGTGTCCTTGACTTGTCTGATGAAATTCGAAACTATCACAAAATTGGGCCCAATGTGAGTTACCCGAAAGTCCCTTTCCCGAAAAAATTGGTAACCAGGAATTTGCATCTTTGGGTAGGTCGTGTAATCCTCCTTGGGTGTTGCTCAAGTCAAGACAACCAAGTTATTCTAAATAAGACCATTTGTGCGGATTACGCAGAGGGGTAGGGTTTGAAAGAGTGGCAGTTGCCATAGTAGAGGGGTTTGAATACAGTCGCCTGCTACGGGTTGTCATTGGTGGAGTCACCAGACAATTTACTTGAAACTACCAAAGAAAAAGGAAAACATCCCAGTGGAGTCGCCGGGTAATCTTGTAAGAAAGGCTTATGAGGCAAGACTTACCGAAAATATTTGTCATTTGAGGAGAATTGACTTAGTGTTCCCCGACAACGATGCCAAAATGTTATCGCACAGTTTGTAGCTAAGAAGAAAGGCTATAAAGTAGAAGGCCAAACTGGCGTAACAGGAACCTATCCCACCCAATGTTACCATGATGGGGAGATTCTTTCTCTTTAGGGAGGTGAGGCCCAGGGAAGACATCCCCGATGACCTGGGGTTTTGAAGAGGCTAAAGGATAATCAAAGAATGACAAGTTTCCCCTTTCACAGATCACCACTGAAACAGATAGTCTGACTTATAGCCAACAAAGATAACCAAATAAAATCCCTGCCCGAGAACAAAGAAACAATAAACTGATATATGCAGGCTCTGCTTAGTACTTCATATATATCAAAGACTATCTGATATTAAATATAAGAAATTTGAAAGTAATATTGACGGAGTCAATGTTTATCAATAGTAGTAAAAATCATATCACTTCATCAATAATTATTATAATGATGTGCCATTCAATGTAATAAAACAATACTTGACCTAATTAATGCCTTTAACTACCATTCAATTGCTCATAAAGTAAAACGTTGCTGCATTAAGATGTAATAACCAACGATGACATCAACTATTTAGGGTTAGTAGGGTCAACTAGGGCTAGGGTTAGTGTAGTTAGGGTTTAAAATTCAAAGAGTTTGAGAGTTGTTTGACCAATTTCACTTCAATGTTGGATGACTTCTAGATCAATTCCTTAGGGTTTAATAGAGTCAAGAGTGAAGGACGCATAGGTTGAAGGAGGATGGCTAAGGACTGGAGGGAAGAGCTCTGAAGTGCTGCTATGGCAGGGCCTAAGAGACAAAACCCTAGGGGAGAGAGGCTCACTCTGGTGTTGCTGTGGCAAGGCTTCGTTCTCTCTCCTCCTTCCTTAGATGGAAAAAATGACTATCATGAAAGATAAAGTCAAGACAAGAGAGTCAAATGAGGGAGAGTGTTGCTACAACAAGGCTCTATCATCAAACCCTAGAAGAAAACGACCCTAAGTGTAGATAACCTAGGCCTGGGACATCTTCTCCTTCTTGAGCTCAAACATGTATGACTAGCAAAGGGAGAAAAGGAGAAAGGAGTGTAGCTACGACTAGGCTCTCTTTTTCCTCTTCAATGGATGAAAATATCTCTATCAAGGGGCATGAGACAAGGACCTACTTGTGTGCTTGTCACCTAGGATTTTTGTTCAACAATAATCATAAATACATGCAAGAAATTAAACGACAACCATTCATTCAAGAATTTTTTCAGAATAATACTTACAATTCACCAAGAAATAAATGTGCAAACCCTAGTTGTAACACCTTCCTTCAAGAGAGAAACCAAAATATGCCAAAATAGCCTTCCTTCAACAAGTGCACATCACCCAATTATCCAATAACCCAAGATAGGGCGCTAATTTCAGACCTCACTAATGAGTGAGTGAGTTGTGATGATAAAATGAAAGTGAAAATCTCCCAATTATACAAAACCTTGACCTAATTTTACATTTTAGGTCAGGTAAAAGGCCAACAAGGCCAAATTATCAAAATCATACTGTTTTACATTAAATTGTCAAATTAAAACCCTAATTGAGCTGTAAAGAGATAATAAACCCCTCTAAGGGAAGCGTTAGACCCTTCTAGGGCAAATGGGGCATCCTGGAGCAAAATGTTAGCCCTCCTTGGGCTTCTCCAACCTACCACATGTGCCAATACTGCCCAGTTTGCTTCCCAAAACATCCATACTACTGGATGACATCATGGATATGATGGGTGATGTCCTAGGCCTTCCATGGCCAACATTCCACTGAATAAGGGCAAATCCACCTAGGTCAAGCTCCGCTGGGGTGCCTCTGGTGAACGTCCTCTTCTTCTCTGGTGCAAGACATCGATCCACCTCTGTCTCGTCTTTGCCCCATGGTGGGGTCTCAACATCCATCTAATGGGCTCTTCAGCCCCATGGAGGTCCGTACTGATCATCTCCCCATGTGTACTGGTCAAAATGGTACCTGCTCGTTGGGTATGGTCCTGCACATCAAAGGCTACGCCCTCCATGGGCTCATCAGTCACATGGATCATGGCATTGTCAATTAAATTTCATCATTAATATTATTAAACACATGCATAAAATCCCTAATACATCAATCAATAGCTCAAAGACACTACACAAGCCCGCAATACAAGTCTGGGGAAAAGGACAAGGCTTCCTATTGGGCTAGTGTCCATAGAAAAATGAAAGTTCCCAGAGAGACCTCATCCAACCCATGTAAGTGGATGATGTGGTCAGGGGATGTCCAATCACGTGGGTGTAGTAAGGGCCAAGGATGCAACGTGTTACCTGTGGGTGCTTTTGTAGAAGGCGAGTTGTCCCTGTCATGGATGCATTTCTTCTAAGCCCATTCTTGCCTTTATTCTTTGTATTCTTTTTATTTTTATTTTCTTTTTCTATTCAAGAGCTAATCAGGGGACGCTGCCTTGGCGTGGTGACTAGAGCTGACAGTGTTACCCACAAGTAATTTCGCAGAAATGAGAAGGTTGGCTCATGATGAGACCCCCTTTCTCTTGGCCATGCAACCAAAAGTCACTACCCTGGCGTGGTAGCCAGTTGGTGGCAATGTCATACTTGTAGATACCCATGAACCTAATAGGCTGGCTCGTGATGAGACCCCTTATCCTCTGATTAGGTCTTGTTTTATTATTTTTTTGGGTCCCTCTTGTTTCTTGCTGAGAAGCCTTTTATTTATTTCTCGGGGATCCCTGGGCGAAGCATCTCAAGGTTTATTCTTAGGCTTTTATATTTTACCAGCTTTATTTTACCTTCTGGGCCTTTAGCCCCTTCTTCCCACGAGGTAAGGTGCAGTCCTGAAAACAGGTCAACCCAATGCCCGGACAAGGGGAAAGGGATAGATGAGCGGGAAACAAGAAGTAAAAGTGGTAGTATGATGGGAATAGACGATGGATTTTCAAAAATCCCCCCAGTGGAAAACCAAAAACCTACAGACATAGGCTTTCTAGGGCACCCTATCAATACCCCCAATTATGGTCAAGTGGGAAAATGTAAGATCCAAGTGTTTGTTAGAGATAAAAGGAACCATATGCATATATTTAAAGGTTTCAATATATCAAAAGTGACACATACCATGATACCTGGACCAATTACCTCATGGAGCAAGAACCTCTTCTGACACAGGACCAATCCGATGGTGATGGATGCTGTTGTTGCTGTCAAGACAAAAGATGATGGGAGAAAAAAAAGGGCCCTCCAGGGCTATGATCAGGTCAATCCTTCTCTCGGTACTCCATGTCTAGGACTTGTGGGCCTCGAGACATGATCTCCTAGTTATCCGTAAAAAGTGGGGATAACATGAACCATGATAGGTAGTATCATACCACCATTTTTTCAGGGGTAACCACTGGACCCATTGGGCTTGTCGTTCCAAAGAAAAAATTGTAAGTAAGTTTCCAAACATTTATTCACTATTTTCGTTTGGCTATCAACATGGGAGTGATATGTGGTACTGAGATTTAATTGGGTACCTTGAAGCTAAAACAACTCCTGCCAGAAATCATTGGTGAAGGAGGGATCATGATCATTCACATTGGATTTAGGCATGCCATGCAATTTAAACATATTGTCCATGAATACTTGTGCTACCATGGAGGCCTTGAATAAATGTTTGTAAAGCATAAAAGTGATCATATTCGAGAAGGCGATCAAAAACTACCATTATCATTGATTTGTTTCTTATTTTGGTAACCCGACAATGAAATCCATAAAAATGTCACTTCACAGAGTTGAAAGAATGTGTAAGGGTTGTAAGACCCCTGGAGGATTTACCATTTTCCCTGTCATATTGTTGGCAAGTATCATATTCCACCACAATGGTGTGGATGTCCTTTTTCATGCCTTCCCAAAATAATGAATGCTTAATCCAATAATATGTTTTATGAAACCAAAAAGGCACCGCTATGGGAGAGGAGTGTAATTTAGATAACACTTTGGATTTGAATGAAGAATCCCAAACCAAAACAATACGATCTTTATGGTGGAGCTCATCAACTTTCTAAGTGTAACCTGGGTGTGCATGTGGGTCACCCTGTAGTTAATGGATCATGTGCATGATCTTGACATCCTATGACCATCCTTGAGGTATCCCCTGTATCCATTCAAGAACTAGGAAATATAAGGAAAATATGGACCCTTCCTCATCATACTTCTTAGAGAGAGCATCAACCACCGCATTTTCCTTGCCCATCTTGTAGATATTTTCATAGTCATAGCTTAAGATTTTGGTGACCCACTTTCGCTACTCCTGGGAGGAAAACCTTTGTTCTAGGAAATATTTTAATTTGTGATGGTCTATTTTAATACGAGAATGACACCCCATCAAGTGAGGACACCACATATCAACTACATGAAAAATAACCAACATTTCCATTTCATAGGTGGATTTTCCCAAGTTCTTATCACATAATTTCACACTAGTGAAGGTGAGGAAGTGTCATTCTTGCATTAACACCCCAATTCCTTTTCCTAAGGAATCACATTCAAAAAACAAGAGTCTTATTGAACTCAAGCAGGGTGAGGATTGGTGTGGTACACATAACATCTTTAAATCTTGAAAAACTGTTTCAGCCACCTCATTCCAAATGAAGGCATTCATTTTGAGTAGGTTGATGAGAAAATAAACAATTATATCATAGTTTTGGACACACTCTTGATAGTAACTTGTGAGGCCAAGAAAACGATACAAAATTGTAAGAGTCTTGGGATGAGGCCAATCTTTCATCGCCTCAATTTTCTTAGGATCCATACACACCTTCCCCACTAAGAATATGTCCTAGATATTTAACTTTGAAAGCACCAAAAACACATTTAGAATGCTTTGAGAAACAAATGGTGATGATGGAGGAGTTGTAAGACATGATCCACATGTGCCACCTAAGTTTTTCCTTAGACCAAGATATCATCAAAAAACGTTGATGTTTTTTTGTAGCTTCGAGAGGTATTCCCACAAGTGGCCTTTGTGTCGGGCATGTGGGAATCTTCGTTGGCATCTCATTGCACTTTTGTTTTGGTGAAAAACGCCTTGGATTGGAGCTTGGGGATTCATGGGCTTGTGTTGGGGCTTCACACCCACATGTGTGAATAAATAATTCTAATTTAATGTTGAGTTTAGTGGAGGGCTCCTTATAGTAATCTAAGGGATTCTAAACTCACTTCAGACTCCTATAAAATGAGAGGAGAGATTGTGACATCTCATTGGGCTTGAATTATTCATTGCTCTTATCTCCACCATCCTTGCAAAATCGTGTTGGCTAGGATTATAAGTGTTTTTATGATTTTTTCTTTAGTTAATTTAGTCCACCTTTGTCACAAAATCAGAAGGCTTTTTCCTCCACCTTGTGCCAAAGTAGTGTGGTTAAATTGTTTAAGTTATTTATTTCAAGTAATTTTTTGTGTCCCACACCTTGCATGTGAGTGGCTATGCCATCTTGAAAAATAGTGTTGGTTGGTGTTTAAATTTTCCTATCATTTTGCAAAGTAAACAAAATTTACCACGTATTCCCTCCCCTTGCCACTTTGTTGATCTTGGATGATAAGAAATGACAAAGGATTGAGTGGATAGTTTAATTATTCACCCATTTATATTATTGTTTGGACACTAAAATAAAGTGACTTATGGAGGATAGAAGGGGTTGAAGACCGGGATGCTTTCAAAGCACTATTTTTTCTCCTTGTTGAGCACCTAAGCACTTTGGACTTGATCTGCAGAGCTAGGGGAGAACCTTGTTGTTCTTATTATTGAGCACCCAACATTTCCTCTTGGCTAAGGGATATAGACTTGGGGTAGTCACATAGCTTAGGCTTGCAACTTTCATATCTAAACTACTAAGCTAAAAATAAACTTAAAATAAACTAAAAACAACCAAAACATTTGCACAACATTTCCATTTTAGCAATTTGTTTTCAAGTATTTACACTCCATTTATTTTCTACGAGTTATTTACATTATTCTTTATTTCTTATTCAAGTATTATTTAATTCTTTGGGAAGTAATTGTTTATATGTAAGGTTATTTTGAATCATTGTGTGGATAAATTTATTATTTATTTCAAGTTGTAATGATATATTTTTGTGAATATATTTCAATAAGAGAATTTTGATAATCTTTAGGCACTGGTCTAATTGCTTAATAAATAAAGGTTTGCTTGTCATTAAAATATTATATTGCATTGGTTGCTTGCCATTGGGTTGGGTAACACTAATCAACAACTTAACTAAATCCTATAGCATTTAATAAACCTTCACATAGTTTAATAGGGTCTACCCCCTTTGGCTTCCCTAGGAGTGAGCCTAGGATTGAGGTGACAATGAGTTTGGATTCAGGCTTGTGCCTCCAAGGAAACACCAAGTGGGTTGGAGACTTCTCCACGTTTTTAGGTGTGTATTAGGATGACAAAATATTTGGAGCCATTGCCGAGGATAAGTTTCTTATCCTTGGTTGATTGAAAAAAATTAATTAATTCTTTAAAAAACTAAGTAATAAACTTTTCCCTTAATTTTTAACTTGAGTTTTTTTATTTGAGATTGCTTAATCTCCAAGTGGCGACTCCACTTAATCATTCCTTGAGGTATCCTACTCGGAGCAACCCGCAAGGGTTGGTTGATTCCCTTCCTAAAATTGAAAGGGTGTATAGGAGGAGAATAAACATACTAGCTCCTCGTAGGCTCCTTGAAAGTCTTGGAGAAGAATAAATCTCTGATATACATCTCTTGTTTGTACATACTAATCGTACAACAACTGTGGGTGACCCATTGAGGCCATGTAATTTTACTAAAATTCAAGGTTATCCTCAGCCTATTCCTGACAAATCTATTTAGAAATTGCATACTTTTCAGGGAAACAATGTTGTTAGTGCCAAGTCTCACATCGTGAATTTCAACATGTGCATCCTAAAATGGTGTAATGGTCACAATTATGAATATGTGAAGATGACTCTTTTTGTGTTTTCTCTGGAAGGGGATACCTTAGATTGGTTCATGGAACATGATGATGACAAATTTAGCACCTTGGTAGAAAAACAAAAAGCCTTCAATGAAAGATGGGGTGATCAGAAGGAAGACCATCATTTATTGGCTGCTCTTAACTCTAGTCAAAATAAGGAAATTGAAACAATGGAAGAACTCAATAAGAGATTTAATGACTTGGTTAAGAGCCTCCCTTAAACTATTAAGCCTCATGATGCATATATTTTAATTCACTATATGGAATCCTTTGAGGGTGAAATCAGATATCAGTTAAGGGACAAAGAGCCGACAACTCTAAAGGATGCAAAACAATATGCTATCAAAATACATAATAATATGCAAGATGCTAGGAAGTCAAATATTCCTGGTTTCTCAAGGGGAAATTCTTCCAAAACCAAAGAGGAGAAGAAGAATAAAGTTTAAAATCAATAATATTCTAATGATGGCATCAAGGAGATTACCCAATTAATTAAGAAAATGGAGATTAACCAGGCTAATCAAATGAAGCAAATAGAGATTAACCAGGCTAATAAAATAAGAGAACTTGCGAATCAGATGACAACCATGCAAAATAGGTTGGTAGCCATGGAGAAGGATCAAACTAACAAATATCATCATAAGACAAATGATAAGTGGCCAAAGAGACCTCCACCTCAAGAGAAAAGGCCCCCAAATCCTTTTGAGTCTACTAACTTGGTTGACCATCAAGTTATCCCATATTGTAGACCTTGTGGACAATTTCATGAAGAATCAATTTGCCAATTTTTTCTTCAAATTTGTAATGAAGGGGAACCCTCTAGATCATAAAATGAGCAAGTTAATATGTGTGGTCAGAAACATAATATGGGCATGGATGAATGGATGAAATTAGTGGAGCATAGTAGGGAGGTAAATTGCATGAATTAAGTTATGGACAAAGTAACAAAAAAATTTGTTCCTAAGCTTACTCCCAAACAAGTGCCAGAAATGGATAGATATATAAGATGCAATTATCAAAGAGGTGGGACAAAAAATCAATATAGGAGTGTTCCTAAGACACCTCTTTCCCCTCATAAATCAATTGTTCCTACAAATTCAAAATTAAATATTGACTTAGGAGGGTGGATGAATAATGAAAAAATGTTGGTCCATGTGGCAGAAATTATGAAGATCCCATCTCAAAAGGGGAAATTTATCAAAGCTATAGAACATCCTCCTCAAGGTAATGGTGACAATCCACAGGTTGTACCATACCAAGATGCACCTGTGATTTTGCAAAATTGGGATAGGGGAAATGAAAAGAATCAACTGTTTTTTTCTTTCTCTACTTATGAATGATTATCTCCTTCACAATTGCATGCTTGATTATGGAGAAAGTTCAAATGTTATGATTAATAAAGTAATGGAACAATTAAATTTAAGGATTTCAAGGCCTTATCATAACATTTGTGCCATGGATAGTAAAACAATTGAAGTGCATGGTTTGATAAAGGGCTTACAAGTGCATTTGGTTGCATTCCCTGATATTCAAACAGAAATGGACATAGTGGTGATTGATGTGCCTGATGCTTGGGGTATGTTGCTCTCAATGAAAACAACTGTAGATTTGGGGGGTAGTATACAAATGGATTTAACATATGCCACCATTCCCACCCCAGATGGGGCCATGTTTATATTAAACAGAGAATTGTAAAGAAAATATCATGTTGAAGATCCTAAGAAACCCATAAATGAGTTTGTATATCATGAACTAGAGATGGGATTTTATGAGATACCGTCTAGTTTTCTAGCATCTGTCAAAGATGAACTTAAGGATGAAATCCCAAATGTTTGTAATGTTTGGGATGCCATGGATTTTTTTGATGGTATTTTTCTTGAAGAAGATCCAAGTGAAAGGGATATTGATGTGACTCCTTCAAAATCTGGAACATAGTTGGATTTGTCATTTGGGACTACATCATCAACATCAGTTCGCTAGCATTTAGATGAATCAA
Source organism: Picea engelmannii (assembly GCA_009831015.1). NCBI lineage: Eukaryota > Viridiplantae > Streptophyta > Pinopsida > Pinales > Pinaceae > Picea > Picea engelmannii. The sequence continues at coordinate 86,671 of ML817450.1, read as the reverse complement.
TCAGATATCAGGAAGAGTTTGATAGGTTTTTTGGTCCATCTATCCCATATGTATTATAAATTGGGGACATTTATTTTGATGAAGATGATGTATTCAACAAACATGACGAGCATAAAAATAATAAAGAAAAAAAAATGAAAAGTGGAACAAACTTGGTAGAGGGTTGTAGGGATAATAAGGAAGTGATTGATGATAATAATAGTCAACCTATAATACCTATGGAATATTATTCCAAGCCTTTAAAAGAAGGGTTAAATTCGACAAACTTTAAATCTTTTCGCTTGACACCAATACAACTTTATCAGAAAGGGTTCAAGGAAGATTTTATCAAGTGGCTGAGAACTAAGAAAAATGGTTCACATCAGAACATCAGAAAACATGGTAAAGTGTATAAGTCTTCTGAAAACTCATCTCAACTTGTTGGACGACATAAATTTAGATATTCCAGTGAAAAGACTCCACCTTGAAATTATTTTCAACATGGTCATCTGATGTCAATGAGGGCATGCTTTGTAACGTATCTCTAACCTTTTCTCCTTTATTTTTTAGTTTTGTCATTATTTAATTTATGTATATAGTTCATTGTATAGTCATTTCATTTATTTAATTATTTTAAATATCATTTCATTGATTATTTTCATTTTATTATGCATGTACTTATGTTGGTTATTGGTGAGAACTTTGTTTTGTAGATTCTGAGGTTCTCGCATGCTCTCCTTCCAAAAGATCAAGAACACGTCCCCATGTGGAGCCAGATGTTGACCACCTATTTCAACTAGGTGTCAACTTCATGTATCATGAAGATATTTACCTTGTGGTACAACAAATTTGAAGGCTTATGGTTCAATAGGGAATCCCCCCCCCCCCAACACTTATTTTTGTGTCCACAGAATATTCGCTCCCCTGCGTGGGATAATTTTGTAATATGTTAGAATGGGTCAAGTTTTATTTAGTTTCCTAGGATTTAGAATGGGTCAATTTTTATTTAGTTTCCTAGGACTTTATCATTAGGGAAGTACTTTCATTGAGTGTTTTTTTTCCTCAGGTAATTAATCTTGCTTTTCAATGATATTAATTACTCTTGAGTTTTTCACTCAATAATCCTCCAAAGTGGTGAAAATAATTCTAACGATTGAGCCCAATGGGTTAATAAGGTCTAAATATGTGGTAAATGACCATTCTATACATATTCTAGAGTCTTGTGAAATTCCGTTAGGATTTGATAGGTTTTTTTTTAATAATTAAATTTTTTCGTAAATTGGAAATTTTAATTATTTTTTATGAAAAATGTAAAAATGTGGTCCTTGTGGATTTTTTTATAGGGGCGTGAGTAATAAAAAAAATGTCTTATGACCCCCTACATCCTTGGACCAAGTTTGATCTCAATTGGACAAGTTTTTCTAGGTCATTGTTCATGATGAGTCAAAGTCAGTCAGAAATCAACAAATAATTGGTTAAGGTAAAAAAGCAAAATATTGTAAAAGTGTCTAAAGTCAAGAAAAGAAGTGGGGAATTTTTTTATAATGTATTTAATAAGTTGGAAAAGTAAAAATCCACTTAGAAGAACCCTCCATGACAAGTCAAAAGGGGTTTTCCCCTTTCACATCTCACCCCTCAAACCTTAACTCACTACCAAAACCCTAAAAGTGCACCCCTTGACTTTTTCTCTCTCTCTCTTGGATGGGTGACACTTGTAATTAATCCAAGAAGGGTCTCTCCTCTATTCCTCCTTTAAAATAAATCTCCCTCTCCTCATTTTGACATCACTTTTTACAAGAACTCTATTATGCCACAATCTCTCCCCACTCTCTCTCATTCTCTCCCATTTTTCTCTTGTAATTCTGGTGCCATTTGGTAACCTTTCTTGGAGCAATAAAGTGAAACTTTGGAGGATATATTGGTGTTATTGGTGAATTATTCGTTCTTTTGGATACTCTTGTATGGTGTTTTTTATCTTAGTGGAGGTAATATTTAAATTTTTTGTTTATTTTTGCTTCACAATGTTTTATTTGAAGAACCCTAAGCAAGATATTTTGCTAGGGATAAATGTGTAGTAGTATTTCTACATGTTTATGTGATTTGTTTTTATTAGTGTTTGCAAAGTATTTTGTAGGCCTTTAAAAAGATGTCACCTTCTTGCCTCATTGTGTAACAAGGGTTTACATATTTGCAGGTTGCCAAAGCTTGAAGGAGGAACTCCACAGGCTTCATTTTTCTTCACATAATTTTCTGTTTTAATTTCCATCTTTCTATTTACTTATTTTTTGCATATATAATCAGTTAAGTCTTGCTAAAAAATCAATTTTCAAGTTCATATTTTTATTGTAAAATTTTCTGTACATATGCTAATTCAAAATTAACATATTTAGGTGTTTTTTAGCATTTTCCATCAAGCTTTGTTTGTAGTTTTGTGCAGGTTTTCACCATTAAAAGGGGAGGTGCTGCCTAAAATTGGCCACCAAAAACTCAAGAAAAAATCTACAAGCTTTGGTGCAAAACCCCTTTCTTTCTCTTGCTTTCTAAAGTCTTTGTAAGTAGCCCAAGAGAGTCTCTTGGGCTTGCATTCTCCATTTATTTTCCAAGTTTAAAATATGTAAATAATTTTAAATTTTTTGTCTACACCTTGCATTGTGCTTTTTAAGTTTTGAGCTATTATTAGGTTTCTTTTCAATTTACGAGATAACAATAGCATAGGTAGTATCACTTAGAGAAACAAAATCACAAGATACACAACATTTATCCTGGGAAACCCTCATGGGGGATAACCAATACAATTCTAAGACCATAAACCAAAACACTAGAGAATATCCAACACTGAGCAATGCTCTTTCTCTTCCTTCTTCTCCCAACTGCAGCTACCAAACTTGCGCACTTGATGAGAAAATGAGTGAGTGAGATAATGAGGCGCTAGCCTCCTTTATTTATACTAGTTGGCAGGCACTGGAAATGTGTCTCTTCACTGGGCAGGGCCGACTTGTCTTCTTAGAGGTTAAAACCACTTTAATTAGACCTGGGTTCGACTTATTAGTTTTCATAATACAATTAGGGTTTGACCAATCCACAAAAGGGGATTTGGTCAATTAAAATGCCCGAAATGATCAATCCAAAAAAGGGGATTGATCTAATGAATAATGACTCAATAATAAATAGAATACTCTTTGCAGTTAAAATATTTCAACACTCCCCCTTAACAAGAAGAGTATTCTACAACATCATCAAGAGAGAGAGAGGGCAACGAAATCAATAACATTTGGAACACTGACTAACATATCTATAAATCATCAAAAATTTTTCTCATCATCCACAAAAAGGAGCTAGAATGACATCATCATCATCTGCATCAACGTGGATTAGTATAACACTAATGTTTAATCATCATCATCAATAACAACATGAGGCTGATACAACATCAACAACAACAACATCATAACATGAAGGATGGAGCATCATCAACATCAACATTAAGATGGAAATATTCAACATGAGGCTGGAATCTTATCAACATCAACACGAAGCTGGAAATCTTCAGCACAAGGCTGACATCACATCAACATCAACACGAACCTGGAAATCTTCAACACAAAGATGGAATTTCAACAACATCAACACGAAGCTGGAAATCTTCAGCACAGGGCTGGTATCACAACAACATCAACACAAAGCTGACATCTCAACAACATCAACATGAAGCTGGAAATCTTCAGCACAAGGCTGGCATCACAACAACATCAACATGAAGCTGAAAATATTCATCACAAGGCTGACATCACAACAACATCAAATGCAACAAAATGAGGCAGGTGCAACAACATTTTGTGGTACTCTTACAATCCTGAAAGAGCTGCCCAAGAATCATAAGATTCCCTAGGATATAAAATCCTAATGGAGCTACCACGTGGTACTCTGATAGACTATCTTTACCAGACCTTCATGATCTGCCCATGAATCATGAGATTCCCTAGGATTATAAAAATCATAACAAAGCTACTACTACTGACCAAAGCTAGCATATACATGCACAAGTACTCCAACAACCCGTCCTTACAAACCTTCGAGATCTAGCCAGGGATGATTAGTCCCCTAGGATATAAAATCCAAACTGAGCTACCCGCTACTAGTCAGGATACCATAGTTTCATCAACACTACTCCCCCTTTCGAGGGAGTTCCTTTTAGACTATACCAAACTTGTCTCGAAAGTATTTTAAACTTTACATGAGACAGAGGCTTGGTCTTCAACCTGCTCATCTGTGCCAACGTAATGGAGTTTTATGGATCCTCTCTGCACTATATCATGAATGAAGTGATACCGGGTCTCTATATGCTTCGACTCATCATGGAACACATAATCTTTATACAACTATGGTTATAACATAGGATCACGGTGGCTTCCATCTCCAGATAAAATAGATATGTCAACAACATCCAAAACCATATGGCTTCAACCATGGCGGAACATGCTGCAATATATTCCGCTTCTACCGTGTTGAGAGAAATACTTGATTTCTTCCTGAGATCATGGTTGACCCCAGACTCAAACAACATCCCGGGGTGCTCTTTCTGTCAGAGATACTTCCATCCCAATCTGAATCGATATAACCACTCAATCTGAAGTCATGATCTCTAGTATAACAAAGACCAAAACCCAACGTACCCGTAAGGTATCTCATCACATGTTTTGCATAATCAAGGTGAACACATATAGGTTCTACCAGATACTAACACAAGGAAAAACATATATCTGTCCTGGTTTTTGTCAGATACATCACTGAACCAATAATCTGACTGTACAACGTAGCATCAACCAATTCTGACGAAGTATCAACCAAGAGCTTCAACTTTGTTTCCATGGGTGTGTTCATGGATTTACACTCCAACATATCAAACCTCTTCAGTATTTCAACTGTAAACTTCCCTTGGTTAAGGAAGATCTTCTCTAGGCTCTGCCAAACTTTGAGACCTAAGTAATAATGCATTAGGTCTTTCATCAAAATATGTAGCAAGTTTCTTCTGCAATATGTGATGAGATTTTCTTCATATTGTCAATAATACATCATCTACATATAGTAGCAACATCACTGGCTCATCATTCATAACCTTGAGGTAAAGGTTAGAATCAACTTTACTCTTGGTGTTGGTTACTATTTCCCTTCTCAAGTTGTCTGAGTTATTGAGCCAGGGTTCATGTCATCCGGGGTTCCAACAAAGCCTCTAAAACTATCGACCCTCATGGTAAACCAGAAGACAACACAACACCCAGAAGGTACTGTGCAATCTCACCCGAGATAGCTTTAAATGGGTGACTGTAAGACTCAGGTGTTTATAGCCTAGGATAGAGTAGGGGATAGGGGTATCTTGATTAAATCCAGGTACCGTGAGCTGTAAGGTAAACTACTTATCCCTTGAAGTCGCATATGTATATTTCATAATTTAAATCCAACAGAGTATAAACAAATTCATAACAATGTGCTAACTCATTCATCAAGCTTAACCATTAATTGCTGAAAGAATGAAGATACATGCATACATTCAACATATTACATGAGTATTACTGTGTTTCACCCCCTCCTGGGCTACATCCACAAAGATTTGGCTCTTGGCTCTTTAATTATGGCAGTTTTTCATTCCTGGCGCTAGGTGCTTACAATTCTCCACAAAACTGGGTAAGATCTATGTGAGGCAAACTAGATCGCACTAGGCTCTACAACCTACAGTCTAATCCTTAGATCTACCTTCCCTCATAATTTATTTGCTCAACAACTTACAAAATCGATTCATATAGCTAAAATAACAACAAAACCTAACCCTCAACAACAAATATAATAACAACAACCATCCTCTCCCCCTATATGATACTTTCGTTGTTGATATTATGGTAGCTGCGGGAGGTATTTACCTCCACGTGTAAACCTGACGAGAATAGAATACTCCGGGAAGCAAGAAGAAACCCTAATGAGTTGGCTAATAACCCTAGAAGACTTTTCGGCTTAAGAAGATAATTTTTATTAGGTTATTAGCCTCCAAGAGAAGAAGTCAGCCATAAGAAATAATAATATACTAAACAGACAGTTACCCAAAATGAGAAGTCGGTCCAGGCAGTTAGCCAGAATTACTATAAATACAGGAGGCTAGTCTTCATTTTTGCAGATAGTCTCAGAATTGCAGAGTAGCACTTATGCGTACTGCAGTGCCCAATTTTGTGCGCAGGTTTGAGGAGAGCTACCGATGCATCTGTTGTAGCTAGGAATTACATTTTGGCTTGGACTATCTCTTGGCTAGGATTTGGACTATCTGATCAGCTCTTGTTGGTGCACTATCCTTGGGGAAAGGTGTGCTACCCTTTGTTTGGAGATCTAGCCTAGGGTTTGATTCCAGAGTGATTCTCTGTCAAGGTTAAGGTGCTCGGAGGGTGGCTTCGACCTATGGTTGGGTGATAATAGAGATATTGTCAATGGTAAAATGAGCACATCCATTATATTCTAACAAGTTATGGGCCCACACCTCCTTCATTCAGTCTAACTGCTGGAAGGAAACATATCCATAAGGATATTGATCTCGTTGAAGAAATGCCGCTAGGGTTTCTAGTAGGAGCAATCACCATAGCACTGTTGCTAGGGTTACTAGTAGGTGCAGTTGCAGAAACCCTAAAACCTCTCGTTGAGACACCTTAAGTGAAGGGATTGACGTAATTTCTGGACAGATCAGTGCGCCCTAGCCTAGCACATCTCCTGATACTCTCAGTAAGATAAGACATCAAGTTTGAGTTTCTGGTCAACTCTAGGGTTGACCAAGTCAAAGTAGCCATGACTTACTCTATGAAGTCTAGAAATTTTTTTAGATGGAGCTTCTAACTTTAGAGCATTGAAGACAAGGATTGACCTCATCCTTGCTAAGAATAAAGTGCTAGATATTGTGAAAGGAAAGATCGTGGAACCAGAGTTTGAAGAAGGAAAAGAGAAGGAACCACAGAACGTTGCAGTTATGGAGAAGTTCAAAGACGATGACATCAATGCTATGAGTATCATAGTGGAGTCTATAAAATACCACTTGATACCCTACATCTCCCATCTTGACTCATTGAAGAAGATGTATGATTCCCTAACAAACCTCTTCTCAGTCAGAAACATTGGACAAATAATGAGTCTGAAGAATGAGCTCCGTGACATGAAGATGAATGATGATGACAACATAACATCATACTTTGTGAGAATCTCTCAGTTAAGAGATCAATTAAAATCTATTGAAGAGATCATCTCAGAGAAGGAATTGGTAAACATAGTACTCAATGGTCTTCCCAAGACGTGGGATGCATTTGCCACAAGCATGAACACAAGAAATGAGTATCCGACATTTGAAGAACTTTGGACTTGATGTGCTCAAGAAGAATCAAGGATCAGTGCAAAAGAGAAACCCCAAAAGAAGTGTGATGATCAAGACTTCACAACAAGATTCAATAACTTCAAGAACAAAAGGAAGTTTGGTTCAAAGATGAAGACAAATCAAGGGAAAGATATTTCATAAATACAATGCTTCAATTGTCAAAAGTATGGTCACTACAAGAATCATTGTCCCGAGCTAAAGAAAAGGAAGGAGAAACATGAAGCATCAATTTCAGAAGAAAAGGAACCTACAAAGAATACTAAGCAGGATGAAAGAGACTTATTCTTCTAAAGGTAACAATACTCTTCTTATTTCTTGTACATATCTTGTTTGCATCGTCTCTGTACATATCTTGTATATCTATCTCTTAGAAGATAATGTGTTCCAAGAACTATACCTATGGAAGAAGAACAAGATAAGGATTGATATCATTAGATAATACACATGAAAGGATGAAATACGTGGAAGCTATTGCAATATAAGACGAATCAATCATGAAGAGACTTAGAAGAAGCACAGACAGAAAGAATTCAACAATCAAGAATAAATTAGAGAAAGACTTATGACATTTTGTAGAAGACAACAAGATGGAAGCATGGACTCTGTTAGACAAACAGAGCCAATTATATATTGCAGAAGACAATAAGGATGCATGTAGAAGCGTGGGCTCTGTTAGACAGAGGGAGCTGATTATATGCACTCATACATGAAGCAAGGATTAGGAGGGAGCTAATCCTATGATCCATTGAAGATGATGAAATATATATCCATGGTAGCAGCCATGAAAGATAGTATGTGTCCAGTTCAACCTCAGAAGAAGTCTTCTTCAAAGAGAATCCTTAAAGTATCCCTGGTTGTCCATCCACAGCCGTGATCCTATGATGAAAGGAAGAAATGGAATCTATAAGAAACTCCATGGACCCGAGAAGTAAAGAAACACATCAGGAAGAACATGAAGATTCCAAGAAATAAAGAGAAGCCAGAAGAACCAGTCATTGTATTAAGAATCAAAAGATTACCAGCCTGATATGAACTTACTAAAAGCAATCAACTGAAAGTTGTGATGAAGAACAATGTATATATGCAAGCATTGCAAGATCCAGAACTAAGGGTTCTCCAAGATGGAGGGAGAATACTATGATGATTACTTGTTCTAGCAAATCATACATGCCTCTACATGAGTCATTATATCATCCGCAATATCCATGGGCTGGAGATCTACTTCAGATGAATGTAAAGAATGTTCTCTAGAAAAATTGAATAAAGAGCGTATGAAGAGCAACCTCAAGACTTTGAGGCATAGACCCTTGTATGCAGATGAAAGAAGATAACTTGGTAGAGAACCTCCAGTGCACAACAAAAGAGTGGTGAATATTCTCTATAATAGAGATATTATATCAGAATGATTACTCAGAAGATCATGATGATGGATTGCCAATCCATGACAAAGATATCATGATGACAGAAGAAGTGCCACATGGATATGTTCCAGTTTTACTCTTGCCACGATATTTTGAGCTAGCAAGAGGAATCCAACAATGATATACCTTATTAACCAGAGCTACATGAAGCCTTCTGAAGAAAACCAGTGTTCCAAACCGAGGTACATTTGAAATCAAGCATTACATTATCCGTGATGAATTCCAGAAAGGAGAAAGTGGTTCTCCAATACATATCTCCACAGATGAGCAGTTAAGCAGTCATTTTGGTAAAAACTTCTGTTCAAAATGAAAAAGTTTGCGTACTCAAGATGGATCTTGTGGAGATGACTTCCTTATTGAAAAAGGAAGAAATGACTCTCAGGTTGGGAGGGAGCACTGATGTATTATTGATTGATGGACAATCATTTTTCAGTTTGAAGAATGGTCCAAGACGAGTAGATTCACTCATGTTCGGAAAGTGGATTGAGATTTTTGACGGACAACGATTTCCCATTGTGGTTAACATGGGAAGTGGTCCATATTGCTGATGTACCATATACAATGACTTCCCATTGTGGTTAACATGGGGAGTGGTCTAGGGAAATCTCTCTTCTTGAGGGTTACTCAAGAAGACTGACCCGCCTCGCTGGACAACGATTTCTCATTGTGGTTAACATGAGGAATGGTCCATTTTGGAGGCTGGTACATGAAAATATTTTCCTCTTGTGTTTAATAGAGGAGATGGACTAGACATACATTCCTTAGGGTGTATTCATTCTCTCCAGGTTGCACTTTTTTTAGTGCCAGAGGAATGGCCCAGGGTGGGGAATGGTCTAGGTTCAACAATCAGGGACATGCATTCCTTAGGGCAGATTCATTCTCTCCAAGTTACACTTTGTTTAGTGTCGGAGGAATGGCCTAGGGTGAGGAATGGTCCAGGTTAAAAAATCAGAACAATCATTCTTCCTTGTTTGAGAAGAATAAGGCAGATAGCCCATCGTTGATCTACTCTGAGGGCATATATTCTTTCAGATCTCACAGATGTGAGTGAAAGATTGGCCTAGATGATTCAATTTATATCATAACATTGTTTCTGTGTAGGTTTATATAAGATGATTGTTATGAAGACTGTATGACAATATATGTATACTACTGTGGTGGATGTGTTCCATTGTTCGTGACTATACGTTATTGATCAAGTACTTGTTTGCTACTTGGTGTGGCAGTGTACCACTAGATTGTAGTTATGTACTACTATGGATAGACATAATTGTGTTCTATTTTGTTCCAATTATCTTGAAGACTATCAATAGTTTGGTAAATGATTATCATCCAGATGAATGATTAAAGGACAAAGATTTCCCAGACGGAAAATGGTTCATAACATCTACTCTTCTAGGACATATGTCCAGATTAGAAGAATGGCTCTTGTATCACTCTGTGGTGTGAATGACTTATCCAACATCATGTCTGATTACTCAGATGGAGTATGGTTTTGAGAGATGATGCAGCCGATGACACTGATGGTGATGATGATTCTCATGATTTAGTCATGAGAAAGTCTAGACGACTATGTTGATGCTACCAGGTGAATGGTATGTTTTGTGCTTAAGACCATTACCTGTAATACCTCCCTATATAGGAGGGAGTGTTGATATTATGGTAGCTATGGGAGGTATTTACCTCCACGTGTAAACCTAACGAGAATATAATAATTTGGGAATCAATAAGAAATCCTAATGAGTTGGCTAATAACCCTAGAAGACTTGTCGGCTTAAGAAGATAATTTGTATAAGGTTATTAGCCTCCAAGAGAAGAAGTCGTCCATAAGAAATAATAATATACTAAACAGACAGTTACCCAGAATGAGAAGTCGGCCCAGGAAGTTAGCCAAAATTACTATAAATACAGGAGGCCAATCTTCATTTTGGCAGGCAGTCTCAGAATTGCAGAGTAGCACTTGTGTGCACAGTAGTGCCCAGTTTTGTGTGCAGGTTTGAGGAGAGCTGCTAGTGTAGCTGCTGCAACTAGAAATTACATTTTGGCTTGGACTATCTCTTGGGTAGGGTTTGGACTATCTGATCAGCTCTTGTTGGTGCGCTATCCTTGGGGAAAGGTGCACTACCCTTTGTTTGGCTATCTAGCCTAGGGTTTGCTTCCAGAGTGATTCTCTATCAAGGCTAAGGTGCTCGGAGGGTGGCTTCAGCCTATGGTTGGGTGACAATAAAGATATTGTTAATGGTAAAACAAGCACATCCATTATATTCTAACATTTGTATCTATATTTATACATTTAGGGATCTTCAGCCTTTTACATAATATTACCAAAACCCTAACCCTTCATATGTTAGGTATTTCTCCCATGCGCGTGCTGTTCTTCCTCCAGCTGTCACTTTCCTTTGTGCACACTTTCTTACATGCGCGCGTGCTATTATTTTTCCAGTTGTTACTTCAGTTTTCTGCACACTTTCTTTCCCACGATTGTTCTTATTTCCCCTTCGACCTGGTGCCAACAAGCCCCCAACACTGACATGTGACTCATCTCGAGTTACCTAATTTCTCTATGCTTCCTCGATCTCCTTGGTGATCATCTGGAACTGTTCCTGCAACTCTGCTGCTTTTGTCAGTGCCTGTGTGGTTTTCTCCTTGATGGTGTTGACTATTTGAGCTTCCACTTCCTCGCTCATCAGTCCTGTGCATTCTAGCTGAGTCAGTGCTGTCTATTTTTTGGCTTCTTCTGCCTGCACAAGTACTTCTGCTACCCGTTCCTGCAACGGTTCTATTTGAGCCCGACGCTCTTGTTTCTGTGTTTGCCAAGTGATAAGTTCTACATGTATCTTATTCAACTCTTGTGTTCCCTTGATTCGTTCTGTAATTGGTATGGTCTTCTATCACTGCTTGAGTTCTTGGATCGTTTCATTGATCCTATCCTCCTCCTTGTCCCAGTGTTGGACCTGTGGATCCTCTTCCAGCCTTGCCCAAAGTTGCGCTACTTTATCCAGCAAGTCGGCTGCCGTGATGACCTATTTTTCTAGCTCCTGTAGTTTCATTGCTGCTTCCTGCTTCCTTTTCTCTTTCACTACTGGTGGAGTTGTCGGTCTAATCTGTCTGCGAAGAGTCTCAATCTCCTTCTGATACTGATCAATTTCCTGTGCCATATGGTCGATCTTTTCTGTGTCTCGGAGTTCATTTCCTTGCGCAATAGTTGGAAGTTTCCCAAAAATTCTTCCACTTTGCGTTCCAGCTCGTTTCTATGATCTTTCCCCTCCTGAGTTTTAGATTTGGACCATGCACAAACTGTTTCCAATGCTTCCCGCTTCTTTGTTTCTTGCTGTAGCTCGACTAAGTTTTTATGTGCTCGCGATTGCATCTCGTGGTCGATGCTAACCTATAGTTTGTATAATTCTCTTGATGGCATCCGTGTCAAGACTAATTGGATATGATCCAAAGCCTTCAGTGGTCTCTGTCCCACAATTTCATCCATTCTCAACATGCTAGGCTTTATGTAGACCGTGGAATGTGCGTGTGGTATTGGAAGAACTAGGTCGCGTTCTTATACCTCCACCCTTTCCGTGGTTTGTGTGGTTGATAGATCTATGCCTCTACTTCTACTCGTGATTTGGGCTTCCCCGAATTTCTTAAGGAGTTGTCCCATTTTTGTCAGTTCCTTATGTAGTTTATCCCTGTGGTGCGCGACATGATCGAAATCCTCTGCGAGGCAGTCTTGGACCATTCTAGCAATCATCTCTCCATCCTCCTCTGTGATTGTGTAGTTTGTTGGTGGTCGTTGTGCCTTCATTTTCTTGTGCACACCTGTTTCTTGTATCGCTGGTCTCTTAGTTTCCCCTGGTTCCTATGTGATGGGGTTCGATGCAGTTTCCTATGCTCCCTCAACCAATTTTCATTGTCCATTGGTTGAATGAGTAGTTTTTTTCCTCCCCTTCTGGGTCCCTGGATGCTATGAGCCATCGTTAGCCTGAGTCGACTTGGTTTGGCTCGTTCTTCATTTTTTGGGTACTGGGATTTGTGGAGGCTGTGTTTCCACTTGTGCAACCCCTCCTTCTGCTGTTTGTCCCAGTACTGTTAGAATATAATGGATGTTCTCATTTTACCATTGAAAATATTTCTATTTTCACCCAACCATAGGCCGAAGCCACCCTCCGAGCACCTTAACCTTGACAGAGAATCACTCCAGAAGCAAACCCCAGGCTAGATATCCAAACAAAGGGTAGCACACCTTTCCCCAAGGATAGCGCACCAACAAGAGCTGATCAAATAGTCCAAACCCTAGCCAAGAGATAGTCCAAACGTAACTGCTAGTTGCAACAACAACTCTCCTCCAAACCTACGCAGAAACTGGGCAACTGCAGTGCGCAAAAGTGTTGCTCTACAATTCTGAGACTGCCTGCCACAATGAGAACTGGCCTCTTGTATTTATACTAATTCTGGCTAACTTCCCAGGTCGACTTCTCATTATGGGTATCTGTCTGTTCAGTATATATTATTATTTCTGGCCGACTTCTTCTCTTGGAGGCTAATAACCTAATATAAATTATCTTCTTGAGTCGACAAGTACTTTAGGGTTATTAGCCAACTCATTAGTGTTTCTTCTTGCTTCCTAGAGTATTCTATCCTTGTCAGGTTTACACGTGGAGGTAAATACCTCCCACATCTACCATATTATCAACACTCCCTCCTAACTAGGGAGGTATTACAGGTAATGATCTTGAGCACAAAACATACCATTCACCTGGTAGCATCAACATAGTTATATAGACTAGATCATGACTAGATCATGAGCACCATCATCATCGTTAGTTGCATCATCTCTCGAAACCATACTCTATCTGAGTAATCAAACATGATGCTCACTCCACAGAGTGATACAAGAGCCATTCTTCTAATCTAGAAGAGTAAATGTTCTGAACCATTTTCTATCTGGAAAATCTCTGTTCATCATTCATCTGGCTGATAATTATTTACCAAACTGTTGGCATTCTTCAAGGTAATCGAAACAAAAATAGAACACAACTGCGTCTATCCATAACTATAATCCACTGGTACACTACCACACCAAGTAGCAATCAAGTACTTGATCAATAACGTATAGTCATGAATAGTGGAACATATCCACCAAAGTAGTATACATCTACTGTCATACAATCTTCATAACAATCATCTGATATCAACCTGCACAAAAACAATGTTGTGATATAAACTGAATCATCTGGGCCAATATTTCACTCACATATGTGAGATCTGAAAAAATATCTGCCCTCAAAAGGTAAAACATCAATGATGAGATGTCTGGACTATTCTTCTCAAGCAAGGAAGAATAACTGTCATGATTTCTGAGCCTGGACCATTCCCCACCCTGAGCCATTCTTCCTACACTAATCAAAGTGCACCCTGGAGAGAATGTATAAAACCTAAGGAATGTCTGTCCTTGATTGCTGAGCCTGGACCATTCCCCACCCTAGGCCATTCCTCATACACTAATCAAAGTGCACCCTGGAGAGAATGTATAAACCCTAAAGAATGACTGCTCGAACCATTTCCTCTATTAACCACAAGAGGAAAAGATTGTCCTGTATACGCCTCCAAAACAGACCATTCCTCATGTTAACCACAATGAGAAATCACTGTCTGGTGAGGCGGGCCAATCTTCCTGAATAACCCTCAAGAAGAGAGACTTCCCTAGACCACTCCCCATGTTAACCATAGTGGGAAGTCACTGTCTATGATACATAAACAATCTGGACCATTTCCCATGTTAACCATAATGGGAAATCACTGTCCGTCAGAAATATCAATCCACTTTCCGAATTGGAAAGGAAACTGCTCATCCTGGACCATTTTTTGAACTGAAAAATCACTGTCCATAAATAAATACATATCAGTGTTCCCTCCAAACTTGGGAGTCATATCTTCCTTTTTCAATAGGGAAGTCGTTTCCATGAGCTCCAACTTGAGTACACAAACTCTCTCATCTTGGATAGAAGCTTTACCAAGATGTCTGTTTATCTTCTCATATGTGGAGATATGTAAGGGAGAACCTCTTTCTCCTTTTTGAACTTCATCACAGATAATGTAATGCTTTATTTCAAATGTACTTCGTTCTGGAGTACTGGTCTTCTTTGAAGGCTTCATGAACACTGTAACATATCCATGTGGCACTTCTTCTATCATCATGAGATCTGATCTACTGAGTAATCATCTTTATACAATATATCTGTTATAGAGAATCTTCACCATGCTTCTGTTGTGCATTGGAGGTTCTTCACCAAGTTATCTTCTTCCATCTGTATACAAGGGTTTCTTTCTGGTATGCCTCAAGGTCTTGAGGTTGCTCTTCATATTCTCTTTGTTCAATTTCTCTGGAGAACAATCTTTTCATTCATCTTGATGTAGCACTCCAACCTATGGATGATATAATGACTCATGTAGAGGTATGTCTGGTTTACTAGAACGAGCAATCATCATAGTCTTCTCCCTCCATCTAGGAGAACCTCTAGTTCTAGATCTTGCAATGATTTCATTCATAAGTCTTCCGTATACTATTCTTCATCACAACTTTCAGTTCTGCTTGATTTCTTTCATGTTAGGATGGTAGTCTTGTGATTCTCGATACAATGATTGTTTGTTTAGGCTTCTCTTCTTTCTTGGAATTGTTATCCACAAATTTGGTCATTGTGATGATGTCATGATGATATCATGATGATGGAAAATCAAGCTCTTTACCAAGAATATTTTCCTGAGAAAAGTTACAGTTGTCTTCTTCCAGAATTCACATTTTGAAACATGTTCGCAGGCTGCTTATATATTAACCTGCGAGAATGCCTGTTTCTCGCAGGCTGCTTTAAGCTAGGGTGCGAACTTCTCGCACTGTGCTCATGGTTAGGGTGTGAACATGCTTTTAAAGGAGAAAAAGATAAAGATCTCGGACCTTCTAGAAGGGAATCTTCTAGAAGGATGAGTTGGCTTTCGAGTGGTTATTCAAGTACTGGCATTCCAGATATCTTGGGATCATTCCCTATCCAAGTAACTAAACCATCTCTTCCTATATATTGAGGAGATTGCTCATGGA